>ML433652.1:0-75181 GCA_005239525.1 Nicotiana knightiana
TATATATATATATATATATATATATATATATATATATATATATATATATATACACAAGATGTAAACCAAAACTCTAGACCCAACAACTCCGAAAGACGTGGAGCTTACCAATAAAGCTGAACTCGGCAACACATACTGAGGAGATCTACCCGTCTGTCTGTCTGAACCTGCACGCATGAAATGCAGCCTCCCCAGAAAAAGGGACGTTAGTACGAAATAATGTACCGAGTATGCAAGGTAATAAAATCATTGAAAGCTGAAATTGAACTGATTATATAATAATTGAAAGTAACTGGGAGTCAAAGATGAGTTGGAGATATACTTACCTGTTGATACTGTCTGAACTCTCTCAATATAGTAAGTAAAAACATGTCCGACCCTATAAGGCTCGATATATATAACAGCTCTGCCGTAGTAGGCTCACTCATAGGCACTCGTCCATACTAGGATCTGTGTCTCGGCCATTTTGGGCTTGCTCATAGGTGCCCGGCCATCGTAGGCTCGGTATATAACTTACCATCTGATTAGAGGTTTCCCAATAGGGGCCTGCCCATCGATTATAGCTCGATGGTGGTGAAAATACTGTAATATTGTATATATATATAAGCTATAGCTCTTGTGAATACCTTAATATTGTACTTACCATCTACGAAATTGTTCGATGAATAAATTCAAAGACTAGGGCATTCCCCACTTTAGGCCTCTTCTCACATCACGACTTGTGATCAGAATTCTTCCAATCTCTTAACTTTAACTACCTTTTGTGATGCAGCCTGTATGACTCTGCCCTTTTATATGCAGATCTTCTCTTTTTTTTCTCCATATTTTTGCCAATCTCTTGGCCTCACTTTGTGAACATATACAGAACTATGATAAGATGTCCCTCGCAGCATATATAGGTGTACTGAAGTTCTTTGCCTGGTACTTATCCGAACTTACGACTATTTCTATATTTTGTTTCCTAGCGTTGGCTATTTGTCCTTATGGCTTTAGTGCATCTAAGTAGGTCATACAATATTATAATACTTACTTCAGTTTAGTATTACCGAGGTATTCTACCCAACTCCAGGTTACTCTCTCACTGCTTATCCCATATATATAAATCTAAGTTCTTTAATGCTTCCCTATTACTGTTCATCTAAAGTATGGCATCATAACCTCCTCTCATACTTTGAAATATTTATCCATCTATTGTTGATTTACCTTTATGTTGATATATATCTACCACTGACAACTTGAGACCTCTTACGTAATACATTGTCACTGGGGCTCACGTCTCATCAGAGAACATCTGAAGTGATTTTCCTGATCCACCTAGGGGTGATACAATGTATCAATAACCGTATTGCATAGCATCCCAACGTGATTCACCTTATGAGGGTATTTTAATCTTGTACATATCATGAAACCCCCTTTCTTTGAATCATTACCAATCAAAGGCCTAAATGTCATCCTCTTATCTATCACAATTACACCCTTATTCTACCACTAGGGAAATATTCCATCTCTTCTAAATTCTCCTAGTCTTAAACTCCTCTGAGTTCACTCATGCTATACTGAGCTTTTTATAACTTATGGAAACCATCATCTCTCTTGTTGTGATGGGTTTAATCCCGAGGACTTACCTATTCTTGTCACCTTCTTACTCACATTTTCTTATCCTTACTCCTGTATACCTAAAACCTTGTCGCATTACCATACTTTAGCTTGCGACCTATACATATCTATTTATACTACTCGAAATCTTCCTATAAATTGCTAGCACCAAAGATTTCCTTTCGTGCCTTCTCAATTGTCTTTAAATGTAAGCAATGACTTTTCCTGGTCATTCTGCCACTTGTTGCATGGATACTTGGCTAATCTTGTTGCCCACGAATACTGGAATTTCCCATAACTCATATGATCTCAAATATCACCTTTGATTTTTGTTACTTCCCATTCATTAGCCATGATGGTGCCACTTTCTTATGGAGTGTATACAATATTGTAGTGAGACTATTGTACATGACCATTTCTTCTTTATGTCATTATGCTTAAGTTGAAGCCTTCTTCACTTTTTTCACAGCTAGTCTTTCTGTATAGTACTTAAGGAACCTTATGGCTCTTGTTAAGTTGCGAGTTTGTTATATTGTATACCCGAAAGAATTTTTGATGTTCTTACTCGCCTACAAATATCCTTAGTTACATACCTCCGTGCTCTAATGCTTGTTGTGTTAATTCTAAACTCAAATTTTTATTGTATCCTTAGTGGAACTCTCTCTTATTTCCGTAACACTTATAGGATACCTTTAATTATCCCAACTCCTATCTGAATTCTTTTTTTCTTTTCAACAATTGCGATCTCGTATCTACGAGACTGAATTCCATATGCTGGGGTTCAGTACATTTATCTTGCATGATCTGTTGATTTATTTGTATCCTCTTGTCTATTCATAACTAGACTCTTCCTAAATCAACTGCTATCTACTCGTTGGTCCATTCTCATATCTATATTCCATGTAATCTCTCTCGGGTTATATTCTTTGTCTTAACTTACCTCTCACACTGGCTCCTTATTAATCAATAACATCTCGGGGGAACCCTTACTGCCTCTCCCCCACGTCGTGCTTGCATAATGTTCTTAAATCGTAGCATATCTATGGGATTTGAATAAATCCAATCTTGTTCCGTTCGCCTTTTTACCGCATTCTTCCTTTACTATTCCATAGTTATCTCTTCATCTTTGGTGTTTTTTTCTTTTCACATCTTTACTAACATCATACTCGCCTTGCGGTAACCCTTCTATACCAGGGATGATTGAATTTCTTATGCATAAAGGGTGGCACTTAGTGTAACTGGCACACTAAGTCCCTTAAGCTTAACTCTGCTCACCGTTCTTGCTTTAAAAGCGTCTTCCTGGATGAACTTTAAAGGTCATTCTTCTGTTGTCTATTCTATTATTGCCGGAATGTGATCTCTGAAATTCTCACGATGTCGACTATTATCAAATCTTCCGATCCCTAATTCATGTTCAGTATATCTTGTACACTATCCCATACTGATTTCTATTAATCTGGGGGTCTAACTTTTCCTCCTGGTAATCACGTTGGAGTCACCAAATCATTTTTCGAAATGGGGATATGACTTTATGGCTTATACTCTTTTATTGCCTCAAGGCCTGTCACCTCTTGTCTTTTCCTTCACTTGACAATAGACTCTGTCACCGTGCCATATTTTGATTTACTGTTATCATCCATTTATCACATCTTAATCATAATGCTTCATTCACTCTCTTCTTATTCTCCGGCTAATATTGTTTTCTATTACTTTATTCTGAAAACTTTAGCAAAATGTTTTTTCACTTTTAGCTCCCCTTGTTTCATCTCACTGGCTCTTTGGAATGCCTAACATTCCCTTTTTTATATTTTTTTAACTCGGGGCTGGAGTCATACTAAGGTAAATATTTATCCCTTCTAGGATCCCACTGCCTATTTTCTGAAATTTCTGAATATTCTAGTATTCATATGTGATTGTACTATTCTAGAGTTCACCATCTGGATGTCTCATATGGAGATCTATTACCACATTTGCACTATCCTTCAAAAATATCAACTAATGCTAACAACCCATCTACATTTTTGGGTTACTCTAACCCCATCATGATCCTGATATCTCATCCTTCTCTTAAACTACATCTGTCAGATCCCATAGGGTATAATTGAGATGGGTGTGGATAATTGTATATATTTCCGTTACAGTTGAGAGTAACTCAGAATGATTATATTTCTCTACTTGAATTGTAAATACTGTTAATATTCATTAACTGGGTACCTCGTACCCTTCTTCACCTTAGAATCCTTATCAAGAAGCTTACACATCTTAGTACACCCATGATTTGCTGAATACCTCACACTTACTCAGCATAAGCATGATGAAAAATCAATTTCCTCTGACTCAACTCTTCCACAACCACATTCAATCTCTTACCATCTGTCTTTCTGGATGTAGGTATCGTTGTATTATGAATAAAATAGAATTTAGGAGTTTGAATTCTTACAACTGAGCTCGACCAAACGATCTAGAGTAAGAAGAAAGAGTGAAAATCCTAAATGCCCTGTAGCCTCATGCTTATAAGTGTAGTGCACAACACACCCATAAACAAGACTCTACTAGATACGACTTGTAGATTCCCTAGGACAGAACTGCTCTGATACCACTTTTGTCACGCCCTGAAATAGTAGGACAGAAATACTAGAGTTCGCACCGGTTCCAGCTTGTGGAGACTATGAGGTAGCTGCTATGTTGTTCACCGACCTTGAAGTTCTCTTTTATTTATTTATGTTATCACTGTTCTATCATTTAGACAGTATTGTATTGAGAATTGACTACAAATTTTAAGATTACGTAGTCCTCATTTACACGTTGACACCAGATAGGGGGATGGTTGTAGTTGCGTTACTGTTACTATTTTCAAATATTTTTATTATTATACTGTTGTTGAGGTTATTTATGTCATTTGAGTTTATTGTACTTCGAAACTGGTGGATTGCCTAACAAGCACTGTTAAGCGTCGTCATGGTTCCGATGCGAGTTTGAGTCGTGACAAATTATTTATTAAGTAATTATCTCTTTAAAAGATTTTAAGGATAATCTAATCAAAATAATAATTAACTTTTGTTTCAGTTTAAAATTTATAAATAATATAACAATATTTTAGGTTATGAATGCATACAAATTAAGTCGTATTATTACTATATGGACATGTGGGGCCTTGATTAATTTTTCCCAAGTTGATCGAAGACTGAAAGACAAGGAATAACCATCAATACAAGATCACAAGTTTTAGAGAAAAAAATCACAAATAGTCTGATTTGCAACTGGTAATTGATAAATAGTCACAGTTTCAAAAGTAATAGAAATTTAGCTGCTTTTTATTTAAAGATAAAATCTGAAAAAAACACTCTTAAAAATTTGTAAAATTCAACACAATATGCTGGCGTCTCAACATAATATGCTGGAACTTTATATGCAAGAGCTTCGTAATCCAGAATATTATGCTGAAACTTTCGGTGTTTCAGCTAGGGTATTTTATTCCAGATTTTATATATGTATAAAATAGTAACTATTTTTAATGAATTTGCAAACGTTGACTATTTTTCGATTATCAACCGAAAAGCGGCTAGCCTATGCTATTTTCGTGATGTTTAACATATTTGGGCCACTGGGAAATATAAAAATTACAATTTGGCTCCACTTATCATTTATTTGGCGTTTTGTATTCTTAAAAGTTTGTCATGAATATAAAACAACTGAATCAACTGACCATGAGAATCCATTTCTCTCTCTCTTCCCCCCTCTCTTCTTGTATCCTCTCTTCCCTTCTTCTCCCTTCCTCCACCAACTGCGACCACCGCTAGAAGCTTCCACTCTTCCTCTTTTTTCTTTTTTGCCTCGCTTCTCTTTGAACATTATTGTGCTTGCTCAATTGTCACACCTCTTTTTTCACCCCTTTAAAAGATAAAAGTAATTTTTTGGAGAATTAAAGGGTATTCAAATTTGAAATGACAAAATTTTGTGTTTCAAAAGAATTTTTCTGAGTCACCACTTGAAAAGAATTTGGTTTGCCAAGTTACCATTTAAAAGTAATTTTCTTTGGAAACACACTTGACTCCCAAAATCGATTTTGCACAAAAATTCCAAGTAAGGGAATTTATTTTACTCGAGAAGAAGGTATTAGGCATTCCACAAATTTCATAATAAATACGGTTATACATGATCTATTTAGCTTTAAAGAATAGTCTAATTGAGGTAATAGACGCAAAAGAAGAATAAACACAACCGATGATCGAAGTTGTCCCCACATAATAAAGTAAATTTAACTATCCTAAATTATTCCTCTAAGATAACTTCACCTTGGCCACCTTTTATATACCAACTCTACCGGACGTTTCCCTTAACATAAACTAAAGGGAACAACCTCTTACCTTGACAAAAATGTATAAGTGACCTCATATTTGCCTACCCAGGTATGATGACCTAAACATGCTCGTAGCGGTCAAAGCAACAAAAATATATATATAAAACAAAAGAAGGATAATAGATAAATATTTTTCCATGCTTAATTTCTTTTAAATTTTGACTTCATGTATTTGACCACGACCAATTCTTAACGCATGTGAGTAATATTCAATAACTATTGGGCTATGTCTTCCCACGATCCAAAATATTTCAAAACATAATACATTCTAGAGTGTGTTTGGTATGAAGGAAAATATTTTTTAAGTTCTAAAGGTTCAAAATTTTACAAGTTTCAAAGTTATGAGTTCGTAGGCTTATGTGTTTGGAAGATTACAGGTTTAGAAATTATAAAATTTATGGGTTCAAAATTTTGCGATTTCAAAAGTTTAGCGGTTCGGAAGTTTATGAAATTTGTGGGTTCGGAAGGTTGTTGGTTCGAAAATTTATGGCTTCATGTTTTTTATATCTAAATTATTTATGAATACTCTTAAGAAGTCATGTTCCTTAATTTGCGTACCAAACACCGGAAAATGAATAAGATCACTACTTATTTTTCAAGAAAATATTTTCCACGGAAAACATTTTCCGTTATACCAAACACACCCCTAATCATCCTTTCATACCAAGATAGTATTAAAAAAGTAAACCCGTAGAAGAAAAGAAAATACAACAACATAATAGGATAAAATAAAAATAAAAATAAAAATGTCAGGATCAAAGTATGATAAGAGCCATCTGCATTTAGCTACCGCCCTCATTCTCACTTGTTAGTGGACAAACACAATCTCAAGGTGTTCATGCACACAACCACCTCCAGTTCCAACTCTCAATTTGCCATGACCCAAAATTCACAAGTCGTGATGGAACCTCACTTAACCCCTAAGGTAAGCTAAACAACAATTCCACAATTCCAATAAAGATAGATAAGAACTCATTAGATGAATTAACTAAACTTCTATACAATAACCCAAGGATTGGTAGTACAAATCATGAGCTTCTAAGACTTAGAATATACAAAGATGGTATGGAATAAATACATCGTCTGTTCGAAATATACATAAACAGATTTACAAATCTAAAGCTACCAAGGACAAGTGGCTGTTATATCCGAAGGCAGGTACATCTTCAATACCTGCTCCCGCCATACTCAACAATATCAACTCCAAGATCTTAACGGAAGGTGGACAAGTGTAGTATGAGTACAACCGACTCCATGTAATCAATAAGTAACAAACCTAACTGTCACGACCCCAAATCCTAAGCCGGCCGTGATGGCGCCTATCATGGAGCTAGGCTAGCCAACAATTACATACTGACATAATATTTCATAATTTCCAAAACTTATTCTGATCTTTCACAAACATTTCTTTCGCTTAAGAAGTTTAAAGAAACAAAATGAGTAAAACAGTTTATACACTACCCCAAAACCTAGAGTCATCCGTCATGAGCATCTACGAGCAGTACAAAATAACCCTACTATCAAAATACATCAAGACTCGAAACGAGGAACTAAGTACAAAACAAGAAATGGGAAAAAGAGATGCTGTGGACGCTGAACAGCTACCTCGAAGTCCCAACTCTGGCTCCACACGAAGGAGGAAACTAGCGCTCGGTACCAGCACCTGTATATGCACACAGGGGTGCATGGAGTAATGTGAGTACGCCAACTCAGTAGTAATAAAAATAAATCAAGTCTAAGCAGCAAGAAAAACATAAGATCAAATCATCAGTTCATAATAGGCACAGACTTTCTTCCTAACGGTGTTTATATATATATATATATATATATATATATATATGAAATCAACATGCTTCAAAAGCCAACATCAGTAAAATGCTTCGAAAACTGTGTTTTCCAACAACTTTAGAAATAAAATACCCGAAAAGTTTAGTGTAAAATGAAATAAATCATAAATCGCCCCTCGGGCAAAACATCACTCAGAAATCAGTCACTCAGCATACCTCACAATCACTAAGTATCAGCCCCCCAGGCAACCTCACTATCACCCATGCCTCCCAATCACTCGTCACTCGACACTCGCACTCACAAGGTACCTGCACTCACTTGGGGTGTGTACAGACTCCGGAGGGGCTCCTTCAGCCCAAGCGCTAAAAATCAAGCCACCTCGTGGAATCTCATATCCTCACAATCAGGCCCCCGGCCTCACTCAGTCAGAAACTCTCAGTAAGCCCCTCGGGCTATCAGTAAAATGGGGTACTCAACCCAAAACATTATTTTATGTCTCAAATAGTATAAATAAGGCTGAGTTTCGAAACAGTTAAGCATAATATGACTGAGTGTAAATCATAAGTCAACACAGTGAGGAAATAGCAGTAAAAATGCCCCCAAGGGGTCTAAACAAGTCGACGCAAGGCTCCAAACATGGCTCACAGCCCAAATATAGCAATAATTTTAGAACACAATTTAACATGTGATTTAAAGTAAAATACACAACTCAATAGTTGCCGCGGAAAGGACCAAGTCAAAATCCAAATAGTGCACGCTACACACTCACCATCCGGCATGTGCGCCACTCCAAAACTAGTGAGAAAGTATGAAGTCCTGGGTTTCATACCCTCAGGACAATATTTATAGTCATTACTTATCTCAACCCGGCCCAAATACTAATCCGCGATGCTCTTGCCTCTCGAATCGACTCCTGATTGCTCCGAATCTAACCAAAACCATATTAACATCATCAATATACGCTAAAGGAACAAGGTACAATCGAATACTATCAATTTTAACAAAAATTCCCGAAATTGGACAAACCCAAGCCCCGGGCCCACGTCTCGGAATTAGATAAAAATTGCATCACGAGAATCCTTATGCCTTCCCGAGTCTACACATATAAAATGCATCAAAATCCGACCATAATTGACCCCTAAATTCCTTAATTATAAGACTCAATTTCCCAAGTCCTAAACCCCCATTTTATGCCATTAAATCCACTAATTCCAAGCCTAATCCATCACATAATAACATAGAATCGAGTTTTTAGTCCGAGAAACTTACCTCCACCGAAGACCCTCGAAATCCTTCTCCAAATTACTCTCAAAATGACTCAATCCGCATGCAAAAGTGATGAGAAATGCCAAAAATTTGCGGAGGCAAGTATTTATACTTCATGCCCAGTGAAACCGCACCTGTGGCCCTTGCTTCACACCTGCGGACCCGCACCTGCGGTCCCAGGTGCGCACCTGCGGAATTCCACTAAAAGCCCAAGTTTCGCACCTGCAAAGAGTCGCCCGCACCTGCGGCTCCGCAGGTGCGGCCCATGCCTCGCACCTGCGACTTCCTCCAGCCTGACCCCCTTTCGCACCTGCGCAAGCCATCCCGCATCTGCGGCTTCCCTTCCGTAGGTGCGGCCCCACCAGATGCCTGGCACCAGCAGCTTCTTAGTTGCATTTTCCAACTTCAATCCCTCCGACGACTATCCGAAATCATCCCGAGCCCCCTGGGACCCCAACCAAAAAACACAACTAAGTCCCATAGCTTTATTCAAACTTAGTCGAGCCTTCGAAACACCCAAAACAACGCCAAAACACCAAAATCACATCGGATTCAAGCTTATGAACTTTGAGATTTCAAAATTTCACCAATGATGCCGAAACCAACCAAAACACGTCTGAATGACCTGGAAATTTGCACACATGTCCAAAATGACACTACGAACCTGATCCAACTTCCAGAATTCCATTCCGACCCCGATAACATATTTTTCACTACCGACCGGAAATCGCCAAAAACTAACTTTCGCCAATTCAAGCCTAATTCTACACCGGACATCAAATCTTCACTCCGAACACACTCCTAAGTCCCAAATCACCTAACGAAGCTATCCGAGCCATAAAATCTACATTCCGAGGTTGTTTACCAATAAGTCAACTCCTAGTTAACTTTTCCAACTATTAAGTCAATTTAAGAGACTAAGTATCTCAGTTCTCACTACGACCACACCGAACCCGAATCAACCAACCCAACACAACATAAATAGGCTAAGAAACATATGATAAAGTAGAAACGGGGGAAACAAGGCTAATCTCACCGAACGACGGGCCGGGTCGTTACATCCTCCCCCTCTTAAACAAACGTTTGTCCTCGAACGGGTCTAGAAACATACCTGGAGTCTCAAATAAGTGAGGATGTCTGCTCCACATCTCCCGCTCGGTCTCACAGGTGGCATCCTCCACCGACTGTCCTTTCCACTGAACCTTAGCTGAAGCTATATCCTTAGACCTTAGCTTTCTAACCTGACAATGCAAATAACCACTGGCTCTATCACTCTCGAGTTGAACCGTGCTGAAGTCCAAAACATGAGACGGGTCACCAACATACTTCTGGAGCATCGAAACATGGAACACCGGCTGAATACTCGATAACCTGGGAGGCAAGGCAAGTCTATAAGCCACCTCCCTAATCCTCTGAAGCACCTCAAATGGCCCAATGAACCAGGGAGTCAACTTTCCCCTCTTCCCGAACCTCATAACACCCTTCATGGGTGACACCTTCAGCAGCACCTTCTCCCCAACCATGAAAGACACATCTCGGACCTTCCGGTCCGCATAACACTTCTGCCTAGACTGCCCCGTGCGAAGCCGCTCTTGAATCAACTTTACCTTATCCAACGCATCCTGAACCAAGTCTGTGCCCAATAGCTTAGCCTCGTGCTGCTCAAACCAACCAACCAGAGATCTACACCTCCTACCATATAAAGCCTCATACGGAGCCATCTGGATACTCGACTGATAAATAGTATTATATGAAAACTCCGCGAGTGGAAGAAACTGGTCCCATGAACCCCCAAAATCAATGACACACGCACGTAACATGTCCTCCATAATCTGAATAGTACGCTCTGACTGCCCGTCGATCTGAGGATGAAACGCTGTGCTCAACTCAACCTGAGTACCTAAGTCCCTCTGCACGACCCTCTAAAACTGAGATGTGAATTGAGTACCTCTGTTATAAATGATAGAAACTTGAAGTCCGTGGAAGCCCAACTACGAAGTCCATGGTGATCCTCTCCCACTTCCACTCCGGAATATCTAATCTCTGAAGCAGTCCACCCGATCTCTGGTGCTCATACTTGACATGCTGACAGTTGAGACACCGAGCCACGAACTCAACAATACCCCTATTCATCTGCCTCCACCAATAATGTTGTCTCAGATCCTGATACATCTTTGTGTCACCCAGATGGATGGAGTACTGCGAACTATGGACCTCAACTAGAATCAAATCTCGAAGCCCATCCACATTGGGCAAGAAAATCCGGCCATGCATCCTCATGACCCCATCATCACCAATAACAGCATCCCTGGCATCACCGCGACGGACCCTGTCCTGAAGAACGAGCAAGTGTGGATCATCATACCGGCGTGCTCTAATCTGATCATAAAGAAAAGACCTGGAGGCTACATATGCAAAAACCCGCGGGGGATCTGATAGATCCGATCTCACCAACTGACCGCTAAAGCCTAAATATCAAGTGCTAAAGGTCACTCTGCTCCTGGAAGGTAGGCTAGACTCCCCAAACTCTCCGCTCTGTGACTCAGGGCATCAGCCACTACATTGGCCTTCCCCTGATGATATAGAGTAGTGAGGTCATAATCCTTGAGAATCTCCAACCATCTCCTCTGACGCAAATTTAGATCCTTCTGCTTAAGCAGATGCTGCAAACTACGGTGATCAGTGAAAATATCACAATGTACTCCATACAAACAATGACGCCAAATATTCAAGGCGTGGACAATAGCTGCTAGCTCAAGATGTGCACTTGATAAATATTCTCGTGCACCTTCAACTGTTTGGACGCGTAGGCAATCACCCTACCATCCTGCATCAAAACCTCTCCAAGGCCAACTCTCGAGGCGTCACAATAAACTGTATAAGAACCTGAACCCGTAGGCAAAACCAACACCGGAGCTGTAGTCAAAGCTGACTTGAGCTTCTGAAATCTCTCCTCACACTCCTCAGTCCACCTGAACTGAGCACCCTTCTGGGTCAGCCTGCTCGTAGGTGCTGCAATAGATGAAAATCCCTCTACAAAACGACGATCGTACCTTGCCAAACCAAGGAAACTGTGAATATCGGTAGCTGATGACGGTCTAGGCTAGCTCTGCACTGCCTCTATCTTCTTTGGATCAACCTGAATACCCTCACTGGACACCACATGCCCCAAGAACGCTACTGAATCAAGCCCGATCTCACACTTCGAAAATTTTGCATACAATTTCTTCTCCCTCAAGGTCTGAAGCACAAGTCTCAAATGCTGCTCATGATCCTCCCGAGATGGGGAATACACCAAGATATCGTCAATAAAAACGATGAAAAAGAAGTCAAGATAAGGCCGGAACACACTGTGCATCAAGTCCATAAAGGCTGCTGGGGCATTGGTCAGCCCGAATGACATAACCAAAAACTCATAATGACCATACCTAGTCCTGAAGGCAGTCTTTGGGATGTCGGCCCCCCGAATATTTAACTGATGATAGCCAGAACGCAAGTCAACCTTGGAAAATACTCTGGCACCCTGCAACTGATCAAACAAGTCATCTATACGAGGCAAGGGATACCGGTTCTTCACCGTAACCTTGTTCAGCTGCCGATAATCAATACACATACGCATAGAACCATCCTTCTTCTTCACGAACAAAACCGGAGCACCCCAAGGTGACACACTAGGCCAAATGAACCCCTTATCTAGGAGTTCCTGAAGCTGCTCCTTTAATTCCTTCAGCTCTACTAGTGCCATATGATAAGGTGGAATAGAGATAGGCTGAGTGCCTGGCACTAGGTCAATACCAAAATCAATGTCCATGTCAGGTGGCATGCCTGGCAGGTCTGCAGGAAACACGTCCGGAAAATCACGGACCACAGGAACCGAATCAATAAAGGGAGTCTCACCACTGACATCCCTCACAAAGACCAAATACGATAAACACCCCTTTTCAACCATACGCTGAGCCTTAAGGTAAGAAATCACCCTACTAGGCACATACTCAGAAGAACCTCTCCATTCAACCCTTGGAAATCCTAGCATAGCTAAGGTCACGGTCTTAGCATGACAATCGAGAACATCATAACACGAAGATAGCCAATCCATGCCAAATATCACGTCAAAATAAACCATGCTAAGTAACAATAGGTCCACTCGGGTCTCCAGAACCCCAATAGATATCACACATGACCGATGCACACGTTCCACAACAATAGTATCGCCCACCGGAGTCGACACACGAACCGATATAACTAGAGATTCACGGGGCATATCCAGAAAATGGGCAAAATATGATGAAACATAGGAATATGTAGAACGAGAGTCAAATAAAGCCAAAGCATCTCGGCGACAGACTGAGACAATACCTGTGATCACTGTATCAGAGGCCATAGCATCTGGCCTGGCTGGAAGTGCATAGATACGAGCCTGCCCCCACCTGTACGACCTCCCCCTCTCGGATGGCTCCTAGCAGTCTGGCCCCTACCCCTAGCTGTTTGGGCAAGTGGTGAAGTAATTGGAGCCAAAGTCGAGGGATGGCCCCTCTGCTGAGAAGAACCACCAGAACGACGGGGACACTGCCTCCACATGTTCCTAAACTCTCCGCACTCAAAACAACTCCCTGGAGTTGGAGACAGGGACTGATAGAAACCCCTGGCTCCAGAATGGCCACTAGAAGAATCATGTATAGAGGAACTTTAAACTGGTGATGCTCGAGCTGCGCTCTGGGCTGGAAGGGCACCGAATAAAGAATGGCCCGGCTGAGAACTGCGGGGAACATGCCCTGAAGATGCACCAGTATAAGCTGGGTGGACTGACTGAGGAGGCCTGAATGAACGACCTCTACCATGCTGAAATTTCCCCTTAGAAAGAGCACCACTAGAACCACCCAATCCACGAGGCCTCTTGGCCTCCTTCTCCTCCCGCTCCTGGCAGCGAACTGACTCAATATCTCAAGCAATATCAACAACCTGCTCGAAGGTAGCACCTGATACCCTCTCCCGAGTCATAAAAAGGTGCAGCTTATAAATGAGGCCATCCACGAACCTCCTAATCCTCTCCCTAGCGGTAGGAACCAACTCGGTGGAATGACGAGCCAACTCTGAAAACCGCATCTCATACTGCATCATTGATAGCTCCCCCTGACGCAGGTGCTCAAACTTCCTGCACTGCTCCTCCCTGTGAGACTGGGGAACATAATTCTCCAAGAAGATAGTGGAGAACTGCTGCCAGGTGAGAGTGCTGAACCAATAGGCCTATGCCTCTCAAAGGACTCCCACCAAGTAAAAGCAGCCTCAGAAAACTGAAAAGTAGCAAACGATACCCCACTGGTCTCCAGAATCCCAGCAGTACGAAACATCCTCAATCCAGAAAACCCTGGGCATCCTCACTCTCACCACCACTGAATGTCGGAGGCTGAAGCCTACTGAATCTCTCCAGCCTACGCTGCTCATCATCTGGCATAGCTGGAACCACGAAGTCCTGAACTGGAGCAACCGACTGGGCTGGAACTGCCCCAGTTGTTTGAAGGCCCTTAATAACCTGCTCAGGTGTCCGGGCAGCTAGAGTCTGACTGCCTCCCCCCGCCTGAGAAGTAGCAGCAATAGAAGATGCAGCAACTGCCTGAGCAAGGGTGGTACATATAATCAAGATCTGAGCCAAGGTCTCCTGAAGACTCGGAATAAGAATAGGCATTGCCGGTGCCTGAGCCTGTCTCGCTGGAGTATCTGCGGCGGGAACCTGATCTTGAATGGTAGGTGGACCCTCTGATACTGCCTCGGCTGCTGCACGGGCTGGTCCCCTACCTCTACCACGGCCTCGACTGCGGCCTCGACCTCTCGCTGGTCTAGCTGGTGGATGGTCACCCTGATCGGTAGCGCGAGTCCTCACCATCTATTAGAGAATGAAACAACAGAAGTTTAGATTTCCAGAACCAACAAAATGGCATGACAGAATTCAAGAAAAATGAGATTGTTCCTAAGGGTTCTGTAGCCTCTTGAAGATAATTACAGACGTCTCTGTACCGATCCGCAAGACTCTACTAAACATGCTCATGACCGTTGAGTCCTATGTAACTAGTCTAGCCAACAATTACATACTGAAATCCTAAGCCGACCATGATGGCGCCTATCATGGAACTAGTCTAGCCAAAAATTACATACTGAAATAATATTTAATAATTTCCAAAACTTATTCTGATCTTTGACAATAATTTCTTTCGCTTAAGGGGTTTAAAGCAACAAAATGAGTAAAACAGTTTATACACTACCCCAAAACCTGGATTCAACTGTCATGAGCATCTACGAGCAAAACAAAATAACCCTACTGTCAAAATACATCAAGACTCGAAACGAGGAACTAAGTACAAAACAAGATATGGGAAAAAGAGATGTTGTGGAGGCTGAACAGCTACCTTGAAGTCCCAACTACGGATCCACACGAAGGAAGGAAACTAGCGCTCGGTAACATCACCTCTATCTGCACATAGGGGTGCAGGGAGTAATGTGAGTACGCCAACTCAGTAATAATGAAAATAAATCAAGTCTAAGCAGTAAGAAACACATAAGATCAAATCATCAGTTCACAATAAGCACAACCTTTCTTCCCAACATATATATATATATATACACGAAATCAACATGCTTCAAAACCCAACTTTAGTAAAATCCTTTGAAAACTGTGTTTTTCAACAATTTCAGAAATAAAATACCCGAAGAGTTTGGTGTAAAATGAAATAAATCATAAATAGCCCCTCGGGCCAAAATATGAATCATAAATCACCCCTCGGGAAAAACATCACCCAGAAATCAATCACTCAACATACCTCACAATCACTCAGTATCATCCCCTCGGGCGACCTCACTGTCACTCATGCCTCCCAATCACTCGTCACTCGGAACTCGACATTCGCACTCAGTAGGTACCTGCACTCACTGGGTGTGTGTACAGACTCCGGAGGGGTTCCTTCAGCCCAAGCACTAAATATCAAGCCACCTCGTGGCATCTCATATCCTCACAATCAGGCCCTCGACTTCACTCAGTCAGAAACTCTCAGTAAGCCCCTCGGGCTATCAGTAAAACGGGGTACTCGACCCAAAACATCATTTTATAACTCAAATAGTGTAAATAAGGCTGAGTTTCGAAAACAGTTAAGCATAATATGACTGAGTGTAAATCATAAGTCAACACAGTGAGGAAATAACAGTAAAAAAATCCCCAAGGGGTCTAAACAAGTCGGCGCAAAACCCCAAACATGGCTTACAACCCAAATATAGCAATAGTTTTAGAACACAATTTAACATATGATTTAAAGTAAAATACGCAACTCAATAGTTGCCGCGAAAAGGACCAACTCCAAATCCAAATCAGTGCATGCTACACACTCGCCATCCGGCATGTGCACCACTCCAAAACTAGTGAGAAAATACGACGTCCGGGGTTTCATACCCTCAGGAAAAGATTTATAGTCATTACTTATCTCAACCCGACCCAAATACTAATCCGCAATGCTCTTGCCTCTCGAATCGGCTCCTGATTGCTCCGAATCTAACCAAAACCAGATTAACATCATTAATACTATCAATTTTAACCAAAATTCCCGAAATTGGCCAAACACGAGCCCCGGGCCCACATCTCGAAATTAGATAAAAATTACATCACGAGAATATTTATCCCTTCCCGAGTCACATATAAAATGCATCAAAATCTGACCATAATTGACCCCTAAATTCCTTTATTATAAGACTCAATTTCCCAAGCCCTAAACCACCAATTTATGCCATTAAATCCACTAATTCCAAGCCTAATCCAACATATAATAACATAGAATCGAGTTTTTAGACCGAGAAACTTACCTCCACCGAAGACCCTCGAAATCCTTCTCCAAATTGCTCTCAAAATGAGTCAACCCGCATGCAAAAGTGATGAGAAATGCAAAAAATTCGCGGAGGCAAGTATTTATACTTCCTGCCCACTGAAACCGCACTTGTGGCCTTTGCTTCGTACCTGCAGACCCGCACCTGTGATCCCAGGTGCGCACCTACGGAATTCCACTAAAAGCCTAAATTTCGCACCTGCAGTGAGTCACCCGCACATGCGGCTCCGCAGGTGCGGCCCATGCCTCGCACCTGCGACTTCCTCCAGCCTGACCCCCTTTCGCGCTTGCGCAAGCCACTCCGCACCTGCGGCTACCCTTCCGCAGGTGCGGCCACACCAGATGCCTGGCACCATCAGCTTCTTCAGCTGCATTTTCCAACTTCAATTCCTTCGACGACTATCCAAAATCATCCAGAGCCTCTCGGGACCCCAACCAAGAAAACACAACTAAGTCCCATAACCTTATTCAAACTTAGTCGAATCATCAAAACACCCAAAACAACGCCAAAACACCAAAATCACATCGCATTCAAGTTTATGAACTTTGAGATTTCAAAATTTCGCCAATGATGCCGAAACCAACCAAAACACTTCCGAATGACCTGAAATTTTCACACATGTCCAAAATGACACTACGAACCTGCTCCAACTTCCGGAATTCCATTCCGACCCCGATAACCTATTTTCCACTGCCGACCGGAAATCGCCAAAAATTAACTTTCGCCAATTCAAGCCTAATTCTACACCGGACATCAAATCTTCATTCCGAACACACTCCTATGTCCCAAATAACCTAACGAAGCTATCCGAGACATAAAGTCTACATTCCGAGGTCGTTTACCAATAAGTCAACTCCAGTTGACTTTTCCAACTATTAAGTCAATTTAAGAGACTACTGTCTCAGTTCTCATCACGACCACTCCGAACCCGAGCCAATCGACCCAACACAACATAAATAGGATAAGAAATATATGATAAAGCAGAAACAGGGCAAACATGGCTAATTGTAAAGACCCATAAGATTTCATGGCTAAAAATAATGCCCAAATAGGTCCCCGTGTTGATATAACTGTAGAAATTCTTAAAAAAGGGACCCTTTTTGAGTAAAAAGTACCCTGGGACTTAAAAGATATAATTTTCCAGATTTGCGCAGGTCTGCAGTCCACTATGCGATCGCAGATCAGGTATGCAGACCGCATAGTGGTCGCATACTTGGATAGTTTGCTGTCCATTTTGAGGACAGCTATGCAGCCTAGAATGAGATCGTATTTCACGAATGCGTGCCGCATAATTGTCGCATTCTTGCACCTTGACTTTTATAGAGGGAGTTATGCGACGCACTATGCGGTCGCGTAACAGGTATTCAGATCGCATAACAGGTATGCTGATCGCATAGTGGTCGCATACCTGGGCAGTCTACTTTTCTTTTTGGCCCATTTGAGGGACAATTATGCGACAGAATGTGGACCGCGTAGAAGGAATTCGGTCACATTCCTGACCGCATTTATGTTTTGGGACTGTTAAAATTCTAATTTTATACCCGACCCCCTGTTTATTAAAACACCTACCCCTTTCATTTTAGGCTCATTTTCTGATAAATTAGAGAGAGGAGAGAGGGGGTTCTAGAGAGAGAGTGTTCCATCTTCATCAAATTTGTTCCTCCATCACTACTCTGGCCTGGAATTGATCAAGTAGGACACCATTTTCTTCACTACAAGAGGTAAGCTTCCACCCCATCAACCTTAATTTCTAGATTTTTGTTAAAATGAAACATGGTTAGGTGAGTTCATGAAGATTGGGGTAGGAGTCTTGCATGCATGTAACCAACTAGTCATAATCTAGTAAAAGAAAATGGGTTAGAGTAATCCTTCACTAAAAAGAGGCCATTTAATCTAAAGGAACACCTAGTGTTTGATAGAATGCTCAAGTGAGTTCAAGACATGATCATTATTCATAATTCTAAGTTCAGTTATGCCACATTGTGAACTAGATTGAAGGTGCTAGAAGGTCCGGTGAATTGTGGTAGAAAATTAAAGGGGAATTCCGATTCAAGGTATGTATGGCTAACTTTAATCATTGTAGAGTTACCTTGTTAGTATCCGAGCACACGGTATGAAATTATTGCTTGAGCATATGTGAATTGATTGTCCTGCTGTGTCGAGGTGTATGAGTTCATTCTATGATTTTTCTTAAGCCGATTACCATGCTAATTGAGATTATGAAGGGTGATTCTTTGTGCTTATCATACCATGTGTAAGGTTCGTTAAATGTTCGAATATGTCAATATGGCAGTATGTGCTATTAAATGAAAGAATGTTAACGTACTCTAATGTGGAAAGGTATCTAATTGCTAAGGGCCGAGTGTGGCAAATGATGAAAGGAAACCGTGGATTGATTTAATTGAGTTAAATAATGATAACATCACCATATATGAATTACTATTTGGTAAGGATTATTGTTTCTTGACTTCATATAGTTGTTGGCTGATATGCACTTACGTTCTTGATGATGAAGATCCCTGTGATATAATTGTTGGTTATTATTCCTATGAAATGTGAACGTACGGTAGGATCGGGTTGCGCGCCGCAACACGAAGTAATTAGGGTGAAACGTGATTGTACGGTGAGATCGGGTTGCGTGCCACAACACGAAGTAATAAGGGTGGAGAGGTAATAAGGGTGAGATGAGAATGTACGGTGGGATCGGGTTGCGCGCCGCAACAGATGAATAATTGAGATGAGTAACTGTGGAATCTCCATTTGTAACTTTCCGTGTATTTGTGTGGTACTTATGTGGTTACCCTGACTGTCTTCCAATTGTGTATTGTGTGATTATACTTGGAATAAACTTTGTTCATACATGCTAGTACTATTCAATGGTACTAACGTCCCTTTTGCCGGGGGTGCTACATCTTTTATATGGATGTAGGTGGTTCAACAGTAGGTAGCTCAGATCGCTGATAGTGGTGTTTCCCCTTCATACCTTCAGCAGATTCGGTGAGCCCCACTTCCTCTCGGGGCCGTGTGTAGTCTATATTATCTCTTTCGTATATGTCTTTTAAGGTATAGCCGGGACCTTGTTGTCGGCAAGAATTGTGTAAACCCTTAGTACTCTTAGATGCTCCGTAGACATGATGTGGGTTGTACATATATGTATTTTGGGTAGTAAATGTGTTTACTAGTAATCGTGGTCCGAATCGGAATCATTGTATGTTTTGTGATTATCAAATGTTGAAATGATAAAGGATGAAATGAACTCAAGTAGTAGATTCATGTTTAAACTCTAAATTGCTAATTCATATGGAATAAGGTATATTGTAAACACGGGGTAACGCGTTGGGCAGGAAAGGCAATCCAGGTCTGCTTGACCGGGATCATCCGGTTGAGCGCCGGTCTCGTCCCTCAATTTTGGGGCGTGAAAAACTTGGTATCAGAGCCTAAGGTTTTTTTAAAAGTGTCCTAGGATGTCTCGGAGTCCTGTCTAGTAGAGCCCTTCTTATCGGTGTGTAGTCGACCACATCTATAATTAGGGGGCTGCATGGACATTTAGGAAAATACCCTTTCATTGTTACTCTGTATCGTGCGATGAAGTGGAAGATGAAAACATCTTTATCTAACTCGTGCATTGTCCCAATTTTTAGTAAATGGCACCCAAGAAGAGAGTTCGACTCAGCCCGGAGGCCGATGCCACCCCCGGAGTGGCCACAAATTCTCCAGCTGGTGGTGCGGGTGTGAATGATTCCCTGGCCACAAATCAGCCTGACTCCTCTACTCCAAGCCAGACTATTCCTGTTCCTACTCTAGCGGAGGGTGGTGAAATCCCTCCCGCTGATGTTCCTGATCATCCTCAGTCCCAGCTTCCGATCCCGGTATTTCTGATGGGGACCTCAAGGGAGCTATTCAGATGTTGACCCAGCTTGTGGCCTCCCAGGACCAAAGATCAAGTGATGCCCCTGCGTCCTCTGGTGAGCAAGTGGATTCTTCAGGTTCCAGAGTCAACCAGTTTCTGCGGTTAGCCTCTCCAGAGTTCACAGGCACCGACCTAGAGGCAGATCCTCAGGATTTTATAGATGAAATGTACAAGACTCTCCGGGTTATGAAGGCTACAGAGACAGAGGGGGTTGAGTTGGCTTCCTATCGATTAAAGGGAGAAACATATTCATGGTTTGAGATGTGGGAGAGCTCCTGTAGGGAGGGGAGCCCTCCGACAAAGTGGGATGAGTTTGTTGATGCCTTCATGGATCATTTCTTGCCTGCCGAGACTATGGCGGCCCGTACTGCAGAGTTCGAGGTCCTTAAGCAGGGCAACATGAGTGTGTGGGAGTACCATATAGAGTTCGTACGCCTGTCCAAATATGCCATCCATATGATGCCGACTATAGAGGCCAGAGTTTGACGGTTTGTTCAGGGCCTTGGTCACTTGATTATTAATGAAGCTGCTACATCTGCCTTGTATTCGAATATGAATTATGGGAAGATCGTGGGATTCGCCAAGCCACAGAGGCTCGGAAGTTGAAGATAAGAATGGAGAGGGAGAGTAGTAGTAAGGCTCGGTCAGCGGGCAACCCTGGGAGTTCGGTTGAAGGAGGGAGATCAGTCCTTGAGAGAGGGTCATCAGGGCCATCCCAGTCCTATGCTAAGTCCTCAGCCAGTGCCCCGTCATCAGGGCACAGTTATCAGCAGAGGGGTCGCTTTGGACCAGGTTCAGACAACAGGAGGTTCCATCAGTCGGGTCGTTCCGGTGGGAGGTTCCAGCAGCAGCAGAGGGCCCCATGCACTAAGTGTGAGAGGTTTAATTCTGAGCCTTGTTACTTGTATATACTGGTGTGCTATAGATGTGGAGAGAGAGGCCATATCTAGCAAGACTGCCGTGCATCCAGTCAAAGCACGGGTAGGGGTACTGCTCAGCCATCCAGCTCTTCAGCCGCTACATCTTACGCACGATCTCCAGCTCCAGCAGGGCGTGGTACAGTTAGGGGTGGAGCACGGGGTCGAGGGGGACCCAATCTGTTCTATGCTTTGAGTGGTTCCAGAGTGTGGAGGCCTCCCCAGATGTTGCCATAGGTATTCTGACTGTTCAGTCACATGATGTTTATGCTCTTATTGATCACGGATCTTCTTTGTCATATGTTACTCCATTTATTGCTTCATGTTTTGGGATAGAACCCCAACAGCTTCACGAGCCGTTCTCTGTGTCGACTCCGGTTGGTGATTCCATATGGCCGTGCGAGTCTATAGGAATTGTGTTGTCATGGTGCGTGGTCGGGATACCACAGCCAATCTTATTGAGTTAGAAATGGTAGATTTTGATGTAATTATGGGGATGGATTGGCTCTATTCGTGCTTTGTTAAACTCGACTGCCAAACCAGAATTATGAGGCTCGAGTTTCCTAATGAATCAGTTATCGAGTGGGAGGGGAATAATGTTGTGCCAAGAGGAAGATCTATTTCCTACCTCAAAGCCTCAAAGATGATCAGAAAAGGGTGCATCTACCATTTGGTCCAGGTTGCAGACACCACTTCAGAGGTTCCTGCTCCCGAATCTGTGCCTGTTGTGAATGAATTTCTTGAAGTATTTTCGGACTAGCTTCCTGGGATTCCACCAGATATAGAGATCGATTTTGGTATTGATGTATTACCAAATATGCAGCAAATATCTATTCCACCTTACCGAATGGCGCCAGCAGAATTGAGAGAGTTAAAAGAACAATTGAAAGATCTATTAGAAAAAGGTTTCATTCGGCCAAGTGTGTCACCTTGGGGCGCACCAGTTCTTTTTGTCAGAAAGAAAGATGGATCGCTTTGGATGTGTACTGATTATCGGCAACTCAACAAGGTCACCATCAAAAACAAATATCCATTGCCTCAATAGATGATTTGTTCGACCAGTTGCAAGGTGCTAGGTTCTTCTCAAAGATTGATTTGCGGTCCGGGTATCACCAGTTAAAGATCAGGGAGCAGGATATTCCTAAGACTTCCTTTAGGACTCGATGTGGGCACTTCAAATTTCTGGTAATGTCTTTTGGGATAACCAACACCCCAACAACTTTTATGGATCTTATGAATCGGGTTTTCAAACCGTTTCTTGACTCCTTTCTGATTGTCTTCATTGACGATATCCTTATTTATTCGCGAAGTCAGGAAGGTCATGCTACTTACCTCAGGGCAGTTTTGTAGACTCTTCATCAGCACCAGTTGTATGAAATCTTTTCAAAATGTGAGTTTTGGTTAGAATCAGACACCTTTTTGGGCCATGTTGTTTCCAGGGAAGGAATTCAGGTTGATCCCCAAAATATTGCAGCGGTAAAGGATTGGCGTAGGCCAACAACCTTAACAGAGATTCGTAGTTTCTTGGGTCTGAGCGGGTATTTTCGAAGATTTGTGGAGGGATTCTCTACCCTCGCCTCCCCATTGACTAAGCCGATGTAGAAGGCGGTTAAGTTCCAGTGGTCCGATGCTTGTGAAAAGAGTTTTCAGGAATTGAAATTGAGATTAACTACGGTGCCAGTGTTGACCTTGCCAGGAGGTTCAGAAGGGTTTGTGGTGTATTGTGATGCTTCAAGGGTTGGTTTGGGATGTGTGTTGATGCAATGTGGTAAGGTAATAACGTATGCTTCAAGACAACTCAAGAATCACGAGAAGAATTATCCGACGCATGATTTGGAGCTCACGGCGGTTGTGTTTGCATTGAAGATCTGGCGGCATTATCTTTATGGGGTCTATGTGGACGTGTTCACAGACCACAAGAGTCTTCAGTATTCATTCAAACAAAAGGAGTTGAACTTAAGGCAACATAGGTGGTTAAAGTTGCTCAAGGATTATGATATGAATATTTTGTACCATCCAGGAAAGGCGAATGTGGTAGCCGACGCTCTTAGTCAGAAATCCATGGGTAGCTTGGCTCATTTGGAAGCGGGTCATAGGCCTTTGGCTCGGGAGGTTTATCAGTTGGCTAGTCTGGGGGTTTGTCTTTCGACCTTAGACGAAGGGGATGTCGTGGTGCGTAATGGAGCAAGATATTCACTTGTAACGAAAATCAATGAAAAACAATTTAGAGATCCAGCATTGGTATAGTTGAGAGAGGCAATTCTGAATCTTAAGACTACCGCATTTTCACTCGGCAATGATGATGGTATTTTGCGGTGACAAGGGAGACTATGTGTTCCGGACGTGGATGATCTTCAAAAAAGGGTAATGGTAGAGGCTCACAATTCCAGGTATTCAGTTCACCCAGGTTGTACGAAGATGTATCATGATCTCAAAGAGATTTATTGGTGGAATGGTATGAAAAAGGGTGTGGCGGACCTTATGGCTTGGTGCCTGAATTGTCAGCAAGTGAAGGCCGAGCATCAGAGGCCCGGTGGGTTGACGCAACTTATGGAAATACCAGTGTGGAAATGGTAAATGATCAATATGGACTTTGTGGTGGGGTTACCTCGCACTCCACGTAGGTTCGACTCAGTTTGGGTAATAGTGGATCGACTCACGAAGTCGGCGCATTTCTTCCCAGTCAAGTCCACCGATACTGCAGAACATTACGCTCAGTTATATATCAAAGAAATTGTCAGGCTCCATGGCACTCCAGTGTCTATTATCTCGGATCAAGGGGCCTAATTAACAACTAACTTTTGGAAGAAATTTCAGCAAGGTTTGGGTACGCAGGTGAATCGTAGCACAACATTCCACCCACAGACTGATGGGCAGGCAGAGCGGACCATTCAGACGCTTGAAGATATGTTACGAGCTTGTGTATTAGATTTCAAGGGTAGCTGGGATGATCACTTGCCGCTTATAGAATTTGCTTATAATAACAATTTCCATGCTAGTATTCAGATGGCCCCATTTGAGGCATAGTACGGAAGGAGGTGTAGGTCTTCGATTGGATGGTTCGAGGTTGGAAACGCGGAACTGCTAGGACCAGATCTTGTGAACCAAGCTATGGAAAAAGTTAAAGTCATTCAGGAGAGCATGAAGACTGCTCAAAGACATCAGAAATCCTATGCGGACGTTCGTTGAAGAGATTTGGAGTTTCAAGTAGATGATTGGGTATTCTTGAAGGTGTCTCCCATGAAAGGAGTAATGCGGTTTGGGAAGAAAGGGAAATTTAGCCCTAGGTATGTCGGGCCGTATCGGATCGCTCAAAGGATAGGACAGGTAGCTTATAAGCTGGAATTGCCCTCTGAGATGTCATTAGTGCACCCAGTGTTTCATGTGTCCATATTGAAGAAGGTGATTGGGGATCCATCCGCCATTGTACCAGTTGAGACGGTTGAAATTAATGAAGGATTGTCATATGAAGAGGTTCCAGTTGCTATTCTTGATAGGCAATCCGTAGATTGAGGAACAAAGAGAATGTTTCTGTTAAAGTGTTATGGCTAAGTCAACAAGTCGAGGAAGCCACATGAGAAGTGGAAAATGAAATGAAAGAGAAATATCCCCATTTGTTTAAATAAGTCCGGTAATGGTTTGAAAATTGTCATTCCTAAGTAATTATATATTGTGTCAAATTTTGTGCAAAGCACCCCATTCCTCCCCCCCTCCCTAGTTGCCCTACTATTGTAACTTCTCAAGTTGTGCCATATTTGTGTATGTTGTAATTATTTGGGTAATGTGCAACTCCTTGAAGTGAGGTAAATTATGTGCAATTCATGTGATAGTTAAATGATATGCAAGTTTGTGGAGTTAACCGAACTATGTGAGGCTTATGGAAGTAATTGAATTATATGTAGCTTGTTGAAATGACCGAATTATGTGCAAGTTCATAGGGTAAATAAAAATGTGTGTGTTTCGGGGGCTCTCTGACGGGTAGATAGGCCTAATTACAAAGGAAAATCTGGCAAAATTTTCAGGAAATATCGGAGTTAGTAAAAATTTGGGGGTTGGCTTATTTTGTGTTTTTCCTACTCTAGTGATTCCCCGATCCTCATTCGAGGACGAATGATTTTAAGTGGGGGAGAATGTAAAGACCCGTAAAATTTCATGGCTAAAAATAATGCCCAAATAGGTCCCCGTGTTGTTATAACTGTAGAAATTCTTAAAACAGACCCTTTTTAGTAAAAAGTACCCTGAGACTTAAAATATATAATTTTCCAGATTTGCGCAGGTTTGCGGTCCACTATGTGATAGCAGATCAGGTATGCGGACCGCATAGTGGTCGCATACTTGGACCGCATAGTAGTCGCATTACAGGGGAATTACGATTTAAGGTATGTATGGCTAACTTTAATCTTTGTAGAGTTACCTTGTTGGTGTCCGAGCACACGGTATGAAATTCTTTCTTGAGCATATGTGAATTGATTGTCCTGCTGTGTCGAGGTGTACGAGTTTATTCTCTGATTTTTCGTAAGTCGATTACCATGCTAATTGAGATTATGAAAGGTGTTTGTTTGTGCTTATCCTAGCATGTGTAAGGTTCGTTAAATGTTTGAATATGTCAATATGGCAGTATGTGATATTAAATGAAAGAATGTTAACGTACTCTAATGTGGAAAGGTATCTAATTGCTAAGGGCCGAGTGTGGCAAATGATGAAAGGAAAATGTGGATTGATTTAATTGAGTTAAATAATTATGGCATCACAATATGTGAATTACTGTTTGGTAAGGATTATTGTGCCTTGAATTCATATAGTTGTTGGTTGATATGAACTTACGTTCTTGATGATGAAGATCCCTATAATTGCTGGTTATTGTTGCTATGAAATGTGAACATACGGTGGGATCGGGTTGCACGCTGCAACACAAAGTAATAAGGGTGGAGAGGTAATAAGGGTGAGATGAGAATGTACGGTGGGATCGGGTTGCCCGCCGCAACAGATGAATAATTGAGATGAGTAACTGTGGAATCTCAATTTGTAACTTTCTGTGTGGTAATTCTGTAGTTACCCTGACTGTCTTCCAATTGTGTATTGTGTGATTATACTTGGAAAAAACTTTGTTCGTACATGCTAGTACTATTCAATGGTACTAACTTCCCTTTTGCCGGGGGCGCTACATCTTTTATATGGATGTAGGTGGTTCCATAGCAGGTAGCTCAGATCACCGATAGTGGTGTTTCCCCTTCATACCTTCAGCAGATCCGGTGAGCCCCACTTCTTCTCGGGGCCGTATGTAGCCTATATCATCTCTTTTGTATATGTTATGTCTTTTAAGGTATAGCCGGGGCCTTGTTGTCGGCAAGTATTGTGTAAACCCTTAGTACTCTTAGAGGCTCGGTAGACATGATGTGGGTTGTACATATATGTATTTTGGGCAGTAAATGTGTTTACTAGTAATCGTGGTCCGAATCGGAATTACTGTATGTTTTGTGATTATCAAATGTTGAAATGATCAAGGATGAAATGAACTCAAGTAGTAGATTCATGTTTAAACTCTAAATTGCTAATTCATGTGGAATAAGGTATATTGTAAACACGGGGTAACGTGTTGGGCAGGAAAGGCAATCCAGGTCCGCTTAACGGGGATCATCCGGTTGGGCGCCGGTCTCATCCCTCGGTTTTGGGGCGTAACACTAATATCACGGAATGACCGACCACGTCGTTACACTAACCCCAAATTGAAAGCAGTGACAAGCTCGGAAGACAGTCGAAGTCCAACATCAATAATCGATCATAACATAAGTTATGAAAATGTGGAAATTATAAGCAACTCAGAAAATATTATGCTCAGCTCGATCATAGTTATAGAAAGATAGACATTCTTTTCACATATAACATTCAAAGTCTAATTCTTATCATCGAAATCAATTAAACACGAGTTTATCAAAAGAACCATATTTTCCAAACCACAACACCATATAAGATTTTTTGTTTACCAATTAGCACCAGGAAAGATATATCTCAATTCCTACATGCCAATATATATGTCAAGTCGTCAAATGTCATACACTGTCTAGGATGAGGAAAATACATCTTTGTGCATATATGTCAAGTATACATGTCACATCAATATCATCACAATGAAACCATCAAGAATAATCACACTTGGCACACTCACGATGCCTTCCACAAGGCCCTAACCGTCACACACATCAACACTTAGCACTGTACGGATGGATGACATAAATGCCCTCATCAAAGCATGTATTAAAACACTATGCATGCGCCCGCTACTGGTATGTCAAACTCTAGAGTGAAGGATCCTGCCCAAATGCTAATTATAATCACATAGCCCAATAGTGGGGCTTGGTGCACGCGTAGCCTAAAACAATCAATAACAATTAGCCCAATATAGGGTCTGGCATACACTCACCTCCATATCAATATAATCGTTGTGACGTGCAATCCTGTAACAAGCTGGCCGGTCATTTTATGAACTGTAGCCTCGTTTCATAATTTATGTATCCTTATATTCTTATTTTTGGATATGTGACTTTTCAAGGTGGTTGGATTGGTTTCGGGGAGGTTTCATAGTGAATTGAGACACTTAGTCCCAAGGTTGGAAGCTTAAGTTAAAAGAGTTCACCGGAGTTTGAGTTTATATATACGAATCTGGAATTGAGTTTTGATGGTGCTAATAGCTTTGTATGGTGATTTTGGACTTGGGCATATGTCCAGATATTGATTTGGAGGTCCGCACGTCGTTTTAGCTTGAATTGGCGAAAGTTGGAAATATGAAGGTTTGGAAGTTTGAGACATTTGATAGAGAGTTAATTTATTTATATTGGGTTCAGATTTTGGTTTCAAGAGTTGTAATAGTTCCGTTATGTCATTTGTGACTACTGTGCAACATTTGAGGTCATTCGGAGTTGATTATATATGGTTCGACCTTGGTTTTAGAAGTTGGAAATTCACTAGTTTCATTAGGCTTAAATTGGGGTACGATTCATAATTCTAATATTGTTTAAAGTTTTTTCCTAGGACATTATTGGTTGATATTGAGTTGTTTGTGACTGATTCGAGTCGTTTGGAGGCGAACATGCTGGGAAGGGCTAGTCAGAGTTTTGGTTTGCGCGTTTTAAGGTAAGTAACACATATAAACTTTGAATTGAGGGTATTTAACCCTGATAACTATGTTATATGAAAGAGTTTAGGTTGACGTACGCGCTAGGTGAAGGGCATGTGTGCGTGCACCGCTGTGTTCATGGTTTCGGAGGCCTTTAGGCTATATCCTATTATATCCATGTTTTCCCTATTTGTTTATTCATTTGAACTGTGACTCATGTTATACATCATGTCTAGGCTAAGTGCTATTGTGTGAGACTTGATAGGGATATTCTTGATGTCTGAGAAATATATGCTTTATTTATACACATGTTCTCAGTCATGATTCCGTGTATGATATCTCTTTCTCAGCATTTGTTATTTGATTCCTCATATGTTGTTGATCACTCTTATGTGGAACACTGTTAAACTGAGCATTGAAGATGTGTTTCTTTGAGACATGAACGATAAATGATTAAGTTTGGGCCATAGAGCCGGTTTGGTATTGATTTTAAGACGAACAGGCCCATATTGGGCTAAGTGTTATTGTTTTGGGGAAATGTGTGCACCATGCCTCACAATTAGGCCAAATGATTATAATTAGCATTTGGGATGAATCCCCCGCTCCGGAGGATGACATGCCAGCAGTGGGCGCAAGCACTGTATTTTATATATGTGCTTCATGACGGAAAGTTATACCAGGCACCCGTACAATGCTAAGGGTAAATATTTTTTATGGATCCACTATGATACTATTGATTGAACTTTATACCTGACATGTAAACATAGATATGTATTTTCCTCATGCTAAATAATAATTGATCTGCTTTATCTGTGTGGGGCTTTAACTTTTATACTTTAGCATGTCTAAATTTCAACATGTGAACAAGCTGAACATGATATCATTGAGCTGCTGCTTCTTCGATTTATCCTTTATATTCTAAACTGTTATTGGATATTGTTATTGGAATTTGACTATTGTTCTGAGCTTGTCACTACATTTAGGCCAAGGTTAGTGCCGTTACTTATTGAGTACATAGGGTTGGTTGTACTCATACTACACTCTGCACTTCGTGTGCAGATCTAGGTATATCCGGTCGAGGTGATTTTCAGACTTGAGTTGTTGCCAATTTTTGGGAGACTACGAGGTAGCTGCCATATCATCTGTAGTCCTTGAAGTTCTCTTTTTGTTATCTCTATCTTTACTGTTCTTTTTTTTGACAATTGTATTAGAGGATTTGCTTGTATCTTGTTATTCAGTAGAGCTCGTGTACTTCTTGACACCAAATTTTGGGGATGGTTTGTAGCGGTTTTATGGTTCTATTCTCTAATATTTATGATATTCTTCCACTGTTGAGTTATTAGACCATGTTATTTTGTTTTCATTGTTGTCATGTGATTGTTGGCTTGCCTAGCGGGTTGGGTTAGGTGCCATCACGACTTGTGGATTTGGGGTGCTGACAAGTTGGTATCAGAGCAGTAGGTTGCTTAGGTCTTACGAGTCACGAGCAAGTTTTGTAGAGTATTGCAGATCAATATGAATACATCTGCACTTATCTTCGAGAGGCTACCAAACTATAGAAAACTTCACTTTCTTGCATTATTATCATGCAAATTTATTATTTTTGAAGTTTGAACATGGGCTCTTCTATTCTCTCGTAGATAGTGAGGACACATGCGATCGGATCAGGCAGACGGATACTAGTACCACCAGATATGGCCGCGAGAGGCTAGGGCAACACTAGAGGCTGAGGTATAGCTCGTACTACATCTACAACAGCCCCTATGGAGCCACCAATTTCTCCAACTGAGGATCAGGTACCAGATATTGTTGAGCCGGTAGGACTATCTTGTCGCGCTCCCCTTTCTCTTCTCGCGGAGATCGGGTTCTTGACATTTTAGGGACAAACTCCTTTGGAAGGAAGAAGTTAAAGGAAGGGTCGCCACCTAACGATTTTATGGTACGTTAGGTCACCTTGAGTAGTTAACTCATGAACTAGTTTGCATTACCAGAGACTGAGTAAGGGCTTGAAGTTATCCTAAGGGGAAGGTGTTAGGCACCCCTCAGGATCCACAACTGTGGGTCCTGGACAAATGGTTTCGTGAATTCAAACAATAAGCAAATAACAAGCAAGTCTCACATAAGAGGGGATTTCAAACAAGTGGAGTTTTATTGAAAGTTTAAAAGGAATTAGGAGTAAACATTTGAGAAATATCCTAGGTTTGAAGTAATATGGATCACATCAATGCAATACCCGGTAATCACTCCTCGAAGAGGGGTTACACATGGTATTAGCGCACCGGTCATCATATCCATATTCTATCCTTCTCACCCCGTGAAGGTAATTAAAGCGTATATTGGTCACGGATTCTATTGCGTGCTATTACCCGTCCCATGTTATCAGTCCTAGAGGAAGTTAGGACTACTATCCTAAAGGGTAGGTACTAGGCAGAACCCCTAGGTTTAAGGGACAAATTCTAAGAGACAAATAAAACATTTAAGACTTCAAGTATAGGGGACACATATGAGCAGATATGAGGCTCATGAATCCCTCCACAAATTAATAAACATAACTAGCACGACTTAACACAAAAAGGTCTTTGAATTTTAGAACCTAAGGCAGGATGTCTAACTGAGAATACAGTGATGGGACAATCTGATTAATGAGTTTCAGAAGAAACCTTTTTACCAGTTCTAGACTATGAATTCTGATCTGTAATTAACCAAATAATACAAAGAGACAATTTTCCAGTTTTAATAAACTTAATGCCTAAGGCTTGCCTAGGCGGGTTTAACAAATTCCAGTTATCCTGTTTAGACTTAATCATGGTAAAGGAGTGAGTATTTAAGCTAATGTGAATAAAGTATCCTACAAACAGGATATCTAAATGCATACATGGTGTGGAATGATGCAAACCTACGCATGCTTTTCTAAATGCACAAACATTTTCAGAAATCAGAATCTATTATTATTTAGGGCGGAATTTACTTATTAACACATCTTTTGACTCGAAACAGGAAATACAAGAGCGTAGTTAAGTTATTAAACCTAGCACATGCTTTCTAATGCAAATAGCAGTATGTCCTTAACACATGAGTTTGGCATAGGTAATATGAGCATGCTGAGAATGAATTCCTAGGGTAACATGATCTCTAATGCAAATATTGACGATTAATTTTTTAACCTAAAACAGGATTTCTAGACACGGTGATAGTGAAGATGCAGAAACAACAACATTATAACAACCGTTTTATAGTTATTTAACTACGAACATGATTTTCTAAGTGAGGCATGAGTATGGTAAAGATGCTGATATAAATGGGCCTAACACATGTTTTCTAATGCATGCATGGCAAGTATTCCTAAGCATGGTAACTATTGCACACATATACAAAATAAATCCTATAGCATGGTCTCTACCCATGTGGAATGCCAACCTTGTGTGTCAGAGTTCAATGGGTACTCAAATGGCCCCCAAGGCAGTGCCCATACGAAGGGGGCAGAACTTAGAGCTAAGAGTAGTGAGATGTGCCTATAGTTTAGAAAAGAGTTGAGTTTGAAAAGTAGCTTTTGGAAATAACTGTTTTGAAAAATAGATTCAGAAATCAACATGAGAGTTTGTTTTATGAAAACTGGTTTTGCAGAAGAAGAAATAGGACAATCAGCAACCTAGAACATACATGGTTTAGAAAGTAAACACAAACATGGATAGGGGGATTGGGGGACAAATAAGTCACAGAGTAGGGGCATACTTGCACACAAATAGTCCTTAGGCTAGTGCTATATGGTTTAAACAATCACAACCTAGTTATCACAGAATGTTCATGCAAGGAATCTAACAACATTAGATTGAGGGGTGTCAAATAGAGTCACATATTAGGTACAGGGTTAGGATTTACATAATAACTAAGTATTAGGGGGTGCATGCTCATAGTATTGGGAGTCAGGCAGATTCATGATGGAAACATGTAAGGGAAAGCAGTAGACATGTTAGATTAAAGGGAAAGGGGAATCACATAGGCAAATAGACGTGAGAAACATGTTGAGTTGGATGCTATAAACTTAAACTAGAAACATACCAGTTAGGAGTAAGAATGAATGCAGAATGAAGAGCAGTAATGCAAATGACAGCAGGGTAGTAGTGTGTAGATGCAACAGAACAGGATAGCAGCAGAGCAATAACACAATAGTCAGCCTTGGCTTGTCGCCGGCTAACACATAAACAGTAGCAAGTAACACCAGATGTAACATAGCAAAGAGTTTTTTTGTAAGAGAGATAACTATTTTTAACCACAAGTGTTCGTGTGTCCATTGGTTTTATATGCTAAAAAGAGCAGGGTGTTTATAATTATGAAAACGAGTAAAGAAAATAAGGTAAGGAATGATTAATCTAATATAATTATGGAAATAATAACCAATCAGTGTCAATTAAAGGCCTGGACTCCCTTTAATTAGGGAGTCAAGTTCAAACGGGCTAATTAGAGTTAAATCAGGGAAAGGAATCAAATAGAGTGATATTACCATAAAGGGGGTAGTAAAAGCGTGGAGTGTATAATAAAGACCAGGTTCATAACACGTAATTAAGGAACGTACACACTGATAGCATATTCACAAAACAAAGTATGGGTTTAGTTCCGGAAATTAGTCGAGGGAATCTCGACTGTAATTGAAATCACAGGGAATCAGGCATAATCAAGGAAAGAATCACATAATCAAGGGAAACAATTCGAAAAATCAGTACAAAAGATATAGAATCATAGGTTCGAAGAAAACATCACAGAGTCAGTAGAGGGTATCAAGAACCCTAACCTTGGATTAGAGTAAGAAACATAGAGCACATAGAGAGCCTAGAAGTATACAGATTGGCTAAACATAGCAAACAAGACGGACTAAAAACCTAAAATTGGGGTTTTCCGTAAGAAGCTTTGAATCAAAATGTATTAACAATGAAAAACATAGAATAACATTAAAGCAGAAGTAAAGGAAAATCGATTTTGAAAGGGGTTTGCGAAACCCTAGTTTTAAAAATTGAAAGATCGTTTAAAGATGAAAGTTTTTTCAGAGAAAAACATAGAAAAGCTTCGTAATACTATAGATCTAAAGTGGATCTAGAATAAATCGAAAGATATAGGGTTAGGGTTCGGGTTTCATGGAACCCAGAGAAGTAAGAAGAACCTCAAAGACGGCACTGGCCTAGGTCGGAACAGGTATTAAACTTACTCAAACGGCCGGGGAGGCCGGAAAGTGGCGTGGGACCATGGGAGATGAGTTGGACCGCTCCAGGTTCGCCTGAGAGCCCCAGAGCATCAATGGACTGGTGCAAAGTGGAAAAATAGCAATGAGACGATGAGGAGCCATGGTTTCTGGTGAGAGAACCAGTCGGAGAAGATGACCGGACTCCATCGGAGAAGAGAAGCCAAATGAGGCTTCTAGAGAGAACTTAGAGCGTAACAGAGAGAGATAGAGAGAGAGTGAGTCTGAGAGAATGAGGGGTCGGGGGGGGGGTAGTGATTAGGTTTAATTATGGTAATAATAATTTGGACCATTGATCTCATTTGATCAACGGTTCAGATCAAGTGTGGGGTTGGGCCGGGTTATTTGTAGGTTTTGGGATGGTTTGGTTAAGGGGTTTTGGGTAAGGTGGGTTGGGTTTAAAACTGGTTACAATTTAAATAGAAATGGGCTAAACGTTAAATACCCAATTAAATAAGATAATTAATTAATAAAATAGCTAATAATTGTGTCAAAATAAATTGAGACCAAATAAATGAAATTAAGGCGATTGACTAAGATATAAAAATTATAAATGATCATTCCCTGATTTTAAAATGGTATAAAATGCACATTTGTGATATAATTGCAAAAATTGCTGAAATGAACTAAATGATGCCAATATTAGCTAATTTGTGAAATAATAAAATCCTAAGGAAATTAAGTAGGATATAAAGAACATGTTGAGCAAGAAAATGATTTGAAATAATATCATTTATGAATAATTATGGAATATAAAGTATTAAATAAATAGGAAAATAATTTGATAAAAATACGAAAAACTGTGAGAATATACCAGTTACTGTAAGGAGTGATTTTGAAGTATATATACAAGTTTGAAAATAATTTGAGGGAAAATTGAGTATCAACAGCTGCCCCTCTTTACCCGGAAAGGATGAAAGAGTTGTCGGGTAAAGATATGATGGCCAATTTTGACCAGAGAGATTTAGGCCGCACCCTGGCTTCTGAGCTGCCTACATATCCCTGGTTGTACAGGAATCAGGCCGTATGTAGTTCATGAGTCACCGGTGAAGTATACCGGTGAAGTCTTACAAGGACGGACGCAAGGTGCAAGGTAAGGTGAACAAAATGGCGTACGAGGTGGTTAGGAGAACTGGAGCGGTCCGCTCCTGCCTGGTTGCTGTTCTTAGCCGGATTTCCTACAAATGAATAACAAACATAGATTGTGCGTAATTTAAACATGATGCATATTCCCATTGGACTATGAATGTTGTCTTTGGACGGTTGAGGATGGCGTCCTTAGACCATGATGTCCTGGGCCATGAATCGCTTGATGCAGGATTTGCAGGCTATGAAATGACGTTCTCGGGCCATGAGGATGGTGCCTCCGAACCATGATGCCTTTGAATAATGATATGCAAAGTGATAAAAAAGGTATCTGCGGGCCATGAAATGATGTTCTCGGGTCATGAAGATGGTGCCTCTGAATGATGACGCCTTTGGATAGGTTAGCGATATTTCAGCCCATGAGAAGTGCAATAGTATGATGCTGACAAGAAAGAGCTTAGTCTTGTGAATTAAAAACGGCAGAGCTTAGTCCGGAAAGAAACAAAGTAGACAATGACAGAGACGATGATTGATTTAAAAGGTAAATACGAGGCAACGTTTAGCTCCCGGAAGGATGAATGGTAGCCTTATGCAAGAAATAAAATACTGATGGAGACAATGTTTAGTCTCGGAAGGCGGAATGGTAGCCTTATGCTGATAATAAATTCAGATGGAGACAGTGCTTAGTCTCGGAAGGCAGAATAGTAGCCTTATGCAATGCGGGAAATAAAATGCAGATGGAGGTAGGGCTTAACCTCGGAAGGCAGAATGGTAGCCTTATGCAATGTGGGAAATAAAAATGCAGATGAAGACAGTGCTTAGTCTCGGAAGGTAGAATGGTAGCCTTATGCAATGCGGGAAGTAAAATGCAGATGGAGGTAGGGATTAACCTTGGAAGGCAGAATGGTAGCCTTATGCAATGCGGGAAATAAAATGCAGATGGAGGTAGGGCTTAACCTCGGAAGGCAGAATGGTAGCCTTATGCAATGCGGGAAATAAAATGCAGATGGAGGTAGGGCTTAACCTCGGAAGGCAGAATGGTAGCCTTATGCAATACGGGAAATAAAATGCAGATGGAGACAGCGTTTAGTCTCGGAAGGCAGAATGGTAGCCTTATGCAATGCGGGAAATAAAATGCAGATGGAGACAGGGCTTAGTCTCGGAAGGCAGAATGGTAGCCTTATGCAGATAATAAATGCAGATGGAGGTAGAGCTTAACCTCGAAAGGCAGAATGGTAGACTTATGCTATGCGGGAAATAAAATGCAGATGGAGGTAGAGCTTAACCTCGGAAGGCAGAATGGTAGCCTTATGCAAGATTTAAAAGAAAGACAACAGAAATTCTTAGCTGGCGTTAATTGCGGTAGAGCATTGTGATAATGAAGCATCGTTTGTACTGATAATAAATGTTGGCATGTGCGATGAGTTTGAGGAATGATGTCTGTCCTTTGAACGGATAATATGTTTCGGGGCTTTTGTAATTTGGTGCCTGCACCCAAATAAAGATCGTGATTTTTATAAAGGGGAAGGTTAGTTCGCATTGCCGCTGGATCTACTTGGCTCGTTGGATTAATCACGATATTGTTCGCATCATTAGGGTAGCGCTCGCTAAACAAGTTGTTTCGATAAATATGCATGATTTTGTAAAAGTATAATATATAAACTAAAATAGTTTTTTAGATGAAACCGACGACATGACACGGTTCGAGACATTGCAACATCTCCTGCTGTGGAATTTTGAGGGTCCTCCTCAAAATTCTGCCCCAGTTTGTTGGGTGGATGCCTCTGACTGTTGCTTGTGACGTGGCTGGCTGAACTTGCTTCGGAATTTTGAGGGTCCTCCTTAAAATTCTGCCCCAGTTTCCAATTATGGGGAAAAATAGATTTTTATTGAATTGTGACCGAACCCATAGGGCTGCCTACGTATCCCCTCTTAAACGAGAATCAGGTCAGACGTAGTTCAATTTACATCATTGAGAAACAATAAAGATTAAAAATAGTAGAGCTTGACTGCATCTGAATTGATTGGTTTTGTCCAAACTTCTCCATCCATTTCTGCAAGTATGAGTGATCCTCCTGTCAGCACTCTGTGAACTATGTACGGGCCTTGCCAGTTGGGAGAGAACTTCCCCTTGGCTTCATCTTGATATGGAAAGATTTTCTTTAACACCAGCTGCCCTAGTGTAAATCGTCTTGGTTTGACTTTCTTGTTGAAGGCTATGGCCATTCTGTTATCATATAACTGACCATGACAAACTGCATTCATTCTTTTTCCGTGTATGAGGGCTAGCTGCTCATAACGACTCTTTACCCACTATGCGTCGCTGAGCTCAACTTCTTGTATAATTCTCAGAGATGGGATCTCCACTTCGGTAAGAATTAGAGCCTCAATACCATAAACTAGCATATAGGGAGTTTCACCGGTTGGTGTGCGGGCTGTGGTGCGATATCCGAATAAGGCAAATGATAACTTCTTGTGCCACTAGTTGTGCCTTTCTATCATCTTCCTTAGTATTTTCTTGATATTCTTATTGGTGGCCTCAATGGCTCCATTAATCTGAGGTCTGTAAGCTGTGGAATTCTTTTGTTTGATCTTGAAGGTTTCACACATGGCTTTCATCAAGTCACTGTTGAGATTAGAACCATTATCGGTGATGATTGACTCTGGGACTCCGAATCAACAAATAAGGCAGTCACGGACGAAATCGGCCATAAATTTCTTGGTAACTGCTTTGTACGAGGCTGCTTTGACCCATTTAGTAAAATAATCATTGGCGACCAGAATAAACCTTTGTCCGTTAGAGGCGTCAGGCTCGATTGGTCCAATGACATCCATGCCCCAGGCGGCAAACGACCAGGGTGACTTCTGACATTAAGCTCACTGGGAGGTACCTTTATCATATCTCCATGTATCTGACAACGGTGGAATTTTTGGACATACTGGATGCTGTCCGTTTCCATAGTCATCCAAAAGTAACCAACTCAGAGTATCTTCTTTGCTATAATGAAACCATTCATATGCGGGCCGCAGGTCCCAACATGAATTTCTTTTAATAATCTCGATGCTTCTTCTGCGTCGACACACCTTAGCAAACCCAAATCGGGAGTCCTCCTATACAGGATTCCTCCGCTGTGAAAGAAATTGTTAGATAACTTTCGAAGTGTGCATTTCTGAGTGGCATTTGCAAGCTTCGAGTATTCTCCTTTTGCCAAGTATTCCTTGATATCATGGAATCAAGGGTTTCCGTCTGCTTCTTCTTGGACATGGGCATAGTAAGCAGGCTGATTGTGGATTCACCGGAATAGGATCAATGAAGTTCTTGTCTGGATGTTGAATCATAAATGACAAAGTAGCCAAAGCATTGGCGAACTCGTTCTGGATTCTGGGGACATGCCGGAACTCTATCTTTGTGAACCTTTTTCTCAACTCCTGAACGTGATGCAAATAGGGTAATATCTTGGAATTCTTGGTTGCCCATTCTCCCTGTACCTAATGTACCAATAAGTATGAATAACCAATCACTAACAACTCCTGGACGTTCATGTCAATGGCCATGTTGAGTCCCAAGATGCAGGCTTCGTATTCGGCCATATTGTTGGTGCAAGGGAACCTGAGTTTGGCGGATACTGGATAGCGCTGACCGGTCTCTGATACTAGTACTGCTCCAATACCGACTCCTTTGAAGTTTTCTGCTCCATCAAAGAACATCCTCCAACCGTCATAGGATTCTGCAATGTCTTCTCCTACAAATGATACCTCTTCATCAGGAAAATACATTTTAGGGGTTTGTATTCTCCGTCTACGGGATTCTCAGCAAGATGGTCTGCCAGAGCTTGTCCTTTAACTACCTTATGGGTCATGTAAACAATGTCAAATTCACTCAGCAGGATCTGCCACTTGGCTAGCTTGCCAGTAGGCATGGGCTTCTGAAAGATATACTTCAATGGATCCATCCTTGATATGATATATGTTGTGTAGGCACAGAAGTAGTGCCTCAGCTTTTGTGCGACCCAGGTCAAAGCACAACAAGTGCGTTCTAATAAATAATACCGGGCCTCATACGGAGTGAACTTCTTGCTGAGGTAATGAATAACTTGCTCTTTCCTTCCTGTTTCATCATGTTACCCAAGAACGCAACTGAAAGCTCCATCTAGCACAAAGTAGAGTAACAGAGGTCTACCTGGCTCATGTGGTACCAGAACCGGCGGTGTTGAGAGGTACTCCTTGATTCTGTCAAAATCCCTTTGACAATCCTCGGTCCATTTAGTTGCGGCGTCCTGCTTCAGCATCTTGAAGATCGGCTCACAGATGACTGTAGACAGTGCTATAAACCGGCTGATGTAATTAAGCCTCCCCAAGAAGCTCATCACATCTTTCTTGTTCCTTTGTGGCGGAATCTCTTGAATGGATTTGACCTTGGACGGATCCAACTCTATTCCCCGGCGGCTTACAATAAATCCCAGCAACTTCCCAGTAGGAACCCCGAATGCCCACTTCACAGGGTTAAATTTCAGATTGTATTTTCGTAACCGATTGAAGAATTTCCCCAAATTCTCCATATGATTAGCAGCTTTCTTTGATTTGATAATGATTTCATCTACGTACACCTCGATCTCTTTGTAAATCATGTCATGGAATATGGTGGTCATGGCCCTCATGTAAGTGGCCCCTGCATTCTTTAGGCCAAATGGCATCATCTTGTAACAATACGCTCCCCACAGCGTAATGAACACTGTTTCCTCAGCATCTTCCTCATCCATCCAAATCTGATGATAACCAGCGAAGAAATCCACCAAGGAATGCAATTCATGCTTGGCGCATTTGTCAATTAGAATGTGTATGCTTGGCAAGGGGAAGTCATCTTTCGGACTGGCCCGATTGAGATCCCGGTAGTCGATGCAAACTCTGACCTTCCCGTCCTTCTTCGGCACAGGTACAATGTTAGCTAACCATGTCGGATACTCCACTACCCGGAGAACTTGGGCGTTGATCTGCTTGGTAACCTCTTCTTTGATTTTCAAACTCATGTCGGGTTTGAACTTTCTGAGATTTGTTTCACTGGCGGACATGTTGGACTGGTTGGCAGTTTGTGAGCCACAATAGAAGTACTTAGACCAGTCATGTCATCATACGACCATGAAAACACATCCTCATACTCTGTTAGAAACTCTATGTATTCTTTCTTCTCTGATGGTGACAAATAAGTGTTGATACGAGTTTCCTTGACATTTTCTGAATCTCCCAGATTGATAATTTCGGTCTTATCCAGGTTAGACTTAGGTCTGTTCTCAAAGTTCTCGACTTCCTTGGCAATCTCGTCAGATATGTCGTCTTCATCTGAATCAATGTCCGTTTGCTGCGTTGTCTTATTGCATGTCACATTCATTGGTTCATCAAGACAAGTAATGGTAATGCTGTATAAATAAAGTAATGAGGGAAAACAATAGCAATAAATATCAGATTGCGTAAGATAAATTTAGAAGATGCTTTGATAGATTGAATAATTATTTTGAACATTGAAGATCTTTATTGCAGAAATTAAAAACAAATGCAGGAAAATCATATGGTAAATAAAACAGTAAATAATGCTTGTTTTAGCCTTGCTACCCCGAGGCTCATCGGGCTTTGGTTGTCTTGATAGACCAGTTCTTGAGATATGCCCCCTTGATCACAGTCTGTATTGAATGACCTTCCTCCCCCCCCTCGAGGACAACACAGCAATCCATATCATCATTCTGTAAAAACAAGCTCCTCATTGCTGCAAGCGCTTCTTCTTCATCTGAACCGTAGACAGTGTCGGCTTGCTTGAAAGTCTACTCAAGATGAGGTATCGGCTGTTCCAAAGGGTAATAGGGACTTCGCCAAGGTGGCGACCAGTCGTTGAATTCCTTCCAGGTGTACTCATACCCCAGACCGAAAGTGGTACCATGCTCCTTGAGATTTATAGGCTTCGTGATCCCTTGGAGGTTTTTACCGAGCCCTTTGCCTGGCTCATATCCTCCCCAGTACAAGATGCTCTCGATCTTGTTATCCCATCATTTTTCCTTGTCTATGGCATTGACCCGTTCAATATGGTGATAAGTTCCTCCGCCTATCTTTCTTTTCCTGTCAACCATCGGAATAGTATGACAACTGTAAATGGGGTTGTTGTCGTCACCATGAATAATCACTTCTTGGTGGTTCCATTCGAATTTTACCGCCTGATGTAGTGTTGATGACACGGCCCCAGCAACATGAATCCACGGTCGTCCCAACAACAGGTTGTAGGATGCCGGAACATCCATCACCTGGAAATTCACTTCGAACCAAGTCGGTCCCATCTGTAGACATAGATTGATCTCCCCCATGGTGGACCTCTGAGAACGGTCGAAAGTCTTCACATTGATCGCACCATCCTTTATCTCATGTGGCCCTTTGCCAAATTTCTTGAGTGTTATCAGCGAACAAATCTTAAGACTGGAACCTCCGTCGATCAAGATTCTTGTGATGAAATGATCCTCGCACTGCACGGTGATGTGCAGCGCTTTGTTGTGCTCCAATCCTTCAGGTGGCAGCTCATCCTCAGGAAAAGTGATTCTATGACTCTCCAGTACCTGGCCTACCATATTGGCCATTTCTCCACAAGTGATGTTGTTCGGCACATATGCTTCATTCAACACTTTCAACAAAGCATTCCTGTGTGTTTCGAAATTCTGCAGCAGTGAGAGGATGGATATTTGTGCTAGTGTCTTGTTCAGCTGGTCGATGACTGAATACTCCTTCGCATGTATCTTTCTCTAAAGGTTATCGGGACTTGTCTCTATAAGGGGAGGCCGGTTGGCGGCATGCTCGCTCGACTCACCCAGATGCTCAGGGGTGTAGACCTTACCAGTTCTAGTCATGACCTGTGCTGCGACAGCTTCCTCAGACCTGGCCTTTCTTTTCCTTCTCGCCTCGGTTGTGTAGTCCCAAGGAAAAGCGTTTGAATAAAAGGGTTGCGTGGTTGACATCACCACCGGAATGAGTGTTGCCATCTTTATTTCAAACACAATGTGTGTTCGGAGTGGCAAGCTTGAGACCTCGAATGAAGCTGGTGAATTGCTGGAGATACAAACTCAACTTCAATCGGCATTGGTGACTTTTCCGGTGGCACTGCTTCAAACTCGAACGGCATAGACATATTTACCTCAGAGGTCTCAGATGGCTGAATCTGGACTATGATTGGTTTGAGAGTGACTGCGAATTTCTTTGGGTTATCTCCTTCTGCGATCAACCCGATTGACCCCTCAAGATCCCAATCATCTTCTATTTCAATCATATGGACACCTCTACCCTTATTGTCTGGCAGAGGATTATCGCGAACATTTGGGGCGGGGTCTTTTTCCACAATAATCTTGTTGTCGATGAGGGCCTGTATTTTTTCCTTTAGAGAGCGGCATTCCTCGATGATGTGCATTTTCATGCCGGAATGGTATGCACAGGATTTGTTTGGGTTAACCCACTGAGAAGGATTCTCACGGGTGGTAACAGGGATAGGTGTAACATAACCAGCGACCTTGAGTTTTTCATATAGCTGGTCAATGGGCTCGGCTATGGCGGTATATTGCTTTGGAGGACGATGATCAAAATTGGGACGAGGTCCAGGGAAGTTAGCGTGCAGGAGGGGATTGGTAATGAGATTGCTGGGAATTATAAGTGTGGTAGAGAGGAGCAGGTTGTGGATATTTGGGCGAAGCAGGTTGATATATGGGTGGTAGAGTTTGGTAAGAAGGTGGTAGAGTTTGGTAATTTGGCGATGGATCTTGGTAATTTGGTGAGGGATGATATATGAGTGGAGGTGTCGGATAGGTTTGGTACTTGAGTGGGGACTTGGTTCTTTGTGCAACCATTACGGCTCCCACATCTCTCTTTTTAGACACACCACCGGACTGTAAAGCCTTGTTAGTGGCTTGCAAGGCTTCAAAATTTGTAACCATATCGCTTTTAATACCTTCTTCAATTAGCTCACCCAATTTGATGATGTCAGAAAACTTGCGGCCCTCAACCATAATTAACCATTCATAATACTGCGGATCCTGAGCTCGGACAAAGAATTTGTTCATCTGTTCTTCTTCTTCTAGAGCAGGTCTGACTTTAGCGGCTTCGGACCTCTAGAGAGTAGCATACTCGTGAAAGGTTTCTGTAGGCTTCTTCTTCAAATTCTGAATGTAAAACACATCTGGTGCATTCTCTGTGTTGAACCTAAAACTGTCCATGAAATCAGACGCCATGCCTACCCAGTTTGACCATTTCTTGGGGTCTTGGCCGATGTACCAAGACAATTTATCTCCCTTAAAACTCCTCATGAACAGCTTCATGAGGGTTCTTTCGTCCTTTCCCACACCGACCAATTTATTGCAATAGGTTATCAAATGGACTCTCGGATCACCAGTACCATCAAACATTTCGAACTTTGGAGGTTTGTACCCCTGGGGTAGTTTAACATCAGGTTGGATACAAAGGTCTTCATAGTTCAACCCTTCGATCCCTTTGGTCCCTTCAACACCCTGAACTCGGCTGGTCAGTTTCTTAAGCTCTTCGGCCAGGTTCCTGATAAGTAGATCCTTTTCGTTAGACTCGGATGCCTGTGGGATAGGTGGAGTGGAATGGGACATGGTTTCCACACATATGGGATTGTTATAGGCGTGGAAATGGTCTTTTGTGGGTTTTTGAGGTTCTGGAATGAGCAGTGGGGTGTTATTTGAAGTGTGGCAAGCATTGTACTGTGTCGGGAGGGTTTGGTTGTTTCGGGGAGTGGTGTGATGGTTTTGCTGTCTTGGGATATTTTGTGGAGGTGTGGGGTTTTGAGCATTTGGAAGGTTGACGTCCGGGGCGTTGAGGGAAAATGATAAGCTGGCTAGATTCTGGACCTGATCTAGTTCTTCCTGAAACTTCAGCAATTTTTGTTCAAGTGGCGACATGTTCTCATGCAGGACCTGAATACCTCGGCCATCATTGGCCTCTACCCTTTCAATCACATTCTCCTTTCTGATGCCGCTGGACTCTTCCATATTACTTTTGCCTTTGTTTTTGTCCTTAGGAGGACTAGGGGGAGGAGTAGGTGGAGGTCCCTTGGATCTGGTGCGATAGGCGGATGATGCCAAAATGTGCGAACTAACCTTTGGGGAGGAGAGTAAGAAAAATACAGAAACAAAAGGTAACCAAGTCAGTGAGGATTATGAAAAGAGTATTGTAGTATTTAAACACATAATGCGGAAATGAAAGCGTGTCCTAAGTTGGGGACCTCTTTGTGCCCGAGGGAGGCTTAGCGGCAAATTGATTTGGGGAACTTAAAATGCTAAATGCATCATTTTATTGATAAGAGAAATAGACGAATCCTAAAACGACAGACGAAAAACAAAATCACTAATGGCTGTTGGCCTTATTACATTGTTGGTAAGATAAAGACATCCCTATCTACTTGGTCCCATAAGGACCTTCCCCAGATTCGGCATTCCTGCTTTCTTCTAATAGCCTTTCCAGCTCGTGAAGTCCCAGCAGCAGATAAGTTCTGGCTAAATATCCCCCTGCAGCCCATTCATCATTTTGACAATGTTCAACCCTTTTGATGAACTTTTCTTCTAAATCGATTATACCTCGTTCCAAATATCCCAGCCTTTTGTTGGCGCTAATAGCCATGTCCTTCCATTCCTCGATCTGTCTTTTGTTGGACTCATGTATCTTGTGGTGATCATCCTCATTCTCCCGGATCCTCATTCTCCCGTACTCATGTATCTTGTGGTGTCCTTCCATTCCTCGACTTGTGCTTCAGCCCTTTCATTTACAACCCTGTGACCTCGGACGTACCCTGGCTTGCTCTGACCACCCAGATCTTTTTATAACCAACCCGTATAGAAAGAGGTATAACCGGCGTGATACATGTCTGGCTCGATGGTGTTTTTCTCAAGTATAACCTTGCAGTGCCATAGGTGCTGAGCTTGGCACCTGTGAGGACTGTCATTGTTTTAAAAGTCGGCTCGGAGATGGCTCATCTTCTCGACCCTAGGGATGACTTGTTTCCTTCCTACCTACCTCATAACTCGAAGAGAGACGTAAGGGTAGGTCCCTCTGAGACCAATCAATACCAGAAACGATGTGTCTCGGGATGGAATGATGAACTCATCCGTTGGAAACCATTCGAACATCCACTGAACCCGTTCTTCAGTCAGGTTATCAAAGAGCTTGACCCATCCTTCGGCGTCCTCAGGTTGAGCGAACATGTCAGGGATATAGTTCATTCGCTTTGGGTAATGGAAAATGATGTGTTCATCCCACATTCAACAGTGGATGTCCTGTCGATATTCCCCTTTTTGGAGATGTTCTACAAGCCAGAGTTGGAGTAAAAGATTGGAACCCTCGAAATGTTTTTCCCCTTGTTGACATTTTTCTAAAGCCCGGTACATATCTGCAACGATCATGGGCACAATGCTGAAATATTGCCCATTTAACCCTTCCATTACGGTCTTAGTTACCATAGCTAACCTGGAATGGATCCTTTCTTTCTTCAGCATGAACACGATCAATCCTAAAAAGTAGACCATAAACACGAACGCTCGGCGATGGACGTGTCCCAGAGAGGTGATAGAGAACTCGTCATGGTAGGTACGATATGATTTGCTGTAGCCATACCGTTCGTACAGGTAATCAAAAGGAATGTATGAATCCTCCAGACATATCAACTCCACGTCCTTTTTCAAACCCACCATTTTGAGGAAACTTTTGCATGTGCGGTTCTCAGGCATCAGCAAACCCGGTGTTTCCCATACTAGGTTAGCCAAGCCTCCTATCTCTTCTATCAACGGTGCCATTTTAATGCTCCCAAAGCGGAACACAGACCTTTCACGATCCCAGAATAAGGTATCACCCTCTACTATTATTTTGTTGGGCTGGATTTCCAGAGGTGATGGTAGATTACCCAAATGTTTCCTGATGATAGCTTTGTCGCTAGAGTGTAACTCCTCCCACCAACTCAGCAAGTTTGGATGAATGTTGGAGACCATGCCAAATTTGGGGACTTCTTGCCTCATTTGTTTTTCTGCAAAACAAATAGGTTAGGCCCTTACCCCCACCGGACTCGACTATTTAACGTCAATAATTAGCAAGAAGCATTTTGTTCTCCAAATAAATGCACAAAACGTGAAGGCGTCTGTTTAGGTTCAGGGAAACCCGTTGGACTTGTGGATAAGGCTATCTTAAAAGCTATCATGCGGACAACACTTTAGATTTGACTAGGTTTGACCATGATGCATGCAACAGTTCGACAGAGTAAGGTTTCTATGTGGTTTTAGACTGGTACCTTTGAGCGGACAACTCAAAGGGAAAACGCACGGAACCGTCGACTGCACCGCTGATCGACTTATTTTATCGCTAATAAGCCTTTCCGAATTTAGGGGGTGATAATACAGGAAGGGCGCAACCACTCATCAAGCGTTGCTATAGTATTTTGTTTGGCATGAGTCGAGTATGAATGTTGAGCATGATTGATGCAATAAGTATTTAAACAAGTTGTCACGTATTTGCACGTTAAAGAAAGAGGTAAAAAAACAGTAATAATGATTTAAAGCAGTTACAGAAAAGGAAACAAAGAGGCATGTCAGTTACGTTTTGAGAAATAAATACTCGAAGTAAACAATTAATCGCATGCAAAGAGAATAGGAAGGGTGCAAGTAAATAAGGCATAGATTCGCGAAACAATTTGAAATGGTAAAAGCCTATAATCCCCAGCAGAGTCGCCATGCTGTCGTTGCCCCCTTTCTCTACTCGCGGAGATCGGGTTCTTGACATTTTTGGGACAAACTCCTTTGGAAGGAAGAAGTTAAAAGAAGAGTCGCCACCTAATGATTTTATGGTGAGTTAGGGCACCTTGAGTAGTTAAATCATGAACTAGTTTGCATTACCATAGACAGAGTAAGGGCTTGAAGTTATCCTTAGGGGAAGGTGTTAGGCACCCCTCAGGATCCACAACTGTGGGTCCCGACCAAATGGTTTCGTAAATTCAAACAATAAGAAAATAACAAGCAAGGCTCACATAAGAGGGGATTCCAAACAAGTAGTGGAGTTTTATTGAAAGTTTAAAAGGAATTAGAAGTAAGCATTTGAGAAAATATCCTAGGTTTGAATTATATGGATCACGTCAATGCAATACCCGGTAATCACTCCTCGAAGAGGGGCTACACGTGGTATTAGCACACCGATCATCATATCCATATTCTACCCTTCCCACCCCGTGAAGGTAATTAAAGCGTATGTTGGTCACGGATTCTATTGCGCGCTATTACCTGTCCCATCTTATTAGTCCTGGAGGAAGTTAGGACTACTATCCTAAAGGGTAGGTACTATGAAGAACCCCCAGGTTTAAAGAACAAATTCTAAGCGACAAATAAAACATTTTGGACTGCAAGTATAGGGGACACACAGGAGTAGATATGAGGCTCATGAATCCCTCCACAAATTAATACACATAACTAGCATGACTCAAACACAAAGCGGTTTTTGAATTTTAGAACCTAAGGCAGGATGTCTAAGTGAGAATAAAGTAATGGGACAAACTGATTACTGAGTTTCAGAAGAAATCTTTTTACTAGTTCTAGACTATGAATTCTGATCTGTAATTAACCAAATAATACAAAGAGACAGTTTTCCAATTTTAATAAACTTAATGCCTAAGGCTTGCCTAGGCGGGTTTAACAAATTCCAGTTATCCTGTTTAGACTTAATCATGGTAAAGGAGTGAGTATTTAAGCTAATGTGAATGCAGTTTCCTACAAACACGATATCTAAATGCATACAGGGTGTGGAATGATGCAAACTTACGCATGCTTTTCTAACTTCACAAACGTTTTCAGAAATCAGAATATATTATTATTTGGGGAGGAATTTACTTATTAACACATCTTTTGACTCAAAACAGGAAATACAGGAGCGTAGTTAAGTTGTTGAACCTAGAACATGATTTCTAATGCAAATAGCAGTATGTCCTTAACACATGAGTTTGGCATAGGTAATATGAAAATGATGAGAATGAATTCCTAGGGTAACATGATCTCTAATGCAAATATTGACGATTAATGTTTTAACCTAAAACAGGATTTCTAGACATGGTGATCGTGAAGATGCAGAAACAGCAAAATTATGATAACCGTTTTATAGTTATTTAACTACGAACAAGATTTTCTAAGTGAGGCATGAGTATGGTAAAGATGCTGAGATAAATGGGCCTAAAATATGTTTTCTAATGCATTCATGGAAAATATTCTTAAGCATGGTAACTATTGCACACATATACAAAATAAATCCTATAGCATGGTTTCTACCCATAATTATACTAAGAATGCACAACCCCGCCCATTTCACTATCCAGCCCATACTGTTTTTACAATTAATTATTACAGACCAGCCTTGCATAAACTCCATAAATAAGGAAATCAAGAAGTTACACTATAAAAGGCCTAACAGCAGGCCCAAGTCCTCAGATCCAACAATGCCCTATGCCATGACTTTTTGGAACCCAGGTGCGCCAGAGTTCCTAAGGATCTCAGAAGACCCCAAGCAGTGCTCACACCCAAGTACCCTAGCGAGGAATTAGTAAGTGCAGTGTGGAATGCCAGCCTTGTGTGTCAGAGTTCAATGGGTACTCAAATGGTCCCCAAGGTAGTGCTCGCACGAAGGGGGCAGAACTTAGAGCTAAGAGTAGTGAGATGTGCCTATAGTTTAGAAAAGAGTTGAGTTTGAAAAGTAGCTTTTGGAAATAACTGTTTTGAAATATAGCTTCAGAAATTAACATGAGATTTTGTTTTATGAAAACTGGTTTTGCAGAAGAAGAAACATGACAATCAGCAACCTAGAACATACATGGTTTAGAAAGAAAACACAAACAGGGATAGGGGGACTGGGGGACAAATAAGTCACAGAGTAGGGGCAGACTTTCACACAAATAGTCCTTAGGCTAGTGCTATATGGTTTAAACAATCATAACCTAGTTATCACAGAATGTTTATGCCAGGAATCTAACAACATCAGATTTAGGGGTGTCAAACAGAGTCACATATTAGGTACAAGGTTAGGATTTACATAATAACTAAGTATTAGGGGCTGCATGCTCATAGTATTGGGAGCCAGGCAGATTCATGATAGAAACATGTAAGGGAAAGCAGTAGACATGTTAGATTAAAGGGAAAGGGGAATCACATAGGCAAATAGATGTGAGAAACATGTTGAGTTGGATGCTATAAACTTAAACTAGAAACATACCAGTTAGGAGTAAGAATGAATGCAGAATGAAGAGCAGTAATGCGAAGGACAGCAGAGTAGTAGTGTGTAGATGCAACAGAATAGGAGAGCAGTAGACCAATAACACAATAGTCAGCCTTGGCTTGTAGCCGGCTAACACATAAACAGTAGCAAGTAACACCAAAAGTAACAAAGCAAAGAGTTTTTGTGTAAAAGAGATAAGTTTTTTTAACCATAATTGTTCGTGCGTCTATTGATTTTTTATGCTAAAGAGAGCAGGGTGTTTATAATTCTGAAAACGAGTAAAGAAAATAAGGTAAGGAATAATTAGTCTAACATAATTATGGGAATAATAACCAATCAGTGTCAATTAAAGGCCTTGACTCCCTAATTAAAGGGAGTCAAGTTCAAACGGGCCAATCAGAGTTAAATCAGGGAAAGGAATCAAATAGAATGATCTTACGATAACGGGGGTAGTAAAAGCATGGAGTGTATAATAAAGACTAGGTTCATAACACGTAATTAAGGAAAATACACACTGATAGCATATTCACAAAACAAAGCATGGGTTTACTTCCGGAAATTAGTTGAGGGAATATCTATTGTAATTGAAATCACAGGGAATCAGGCATAATCAAGGAAAGTATCACACAATCAAGGGAAATAATTCGAAAAATCAGTACAGAACATACAAAATCATAGGTTCGAAGAAAACATCACAGAGTCGGTAGAGGGTATCAAGAACCCTAACCATGGATTAGAGTAAAAAACATAGAGCACATATAGAGCCTAGAAGTATACAGATTGGCTAAACATAGCAAACACGACATACTAAAAACCTAAAATTGGGGTTTTCCGTAAGAAGCTTTGAATCAAAACGTATTAAAAAAGAAAAACATAGAATAACATTAAAGCAGAAGTAAAGGAAAATCGATTTTGAAAGGGGTTTGTGAAACCCTAGTTTCAAAAATTGAAAGATCGTTTAAAGATGAATGTTTTTTCAGAGAAAAACATAGAAAAGCTTCGTATACTATAAATCTAAAGTAGATTTAGAATAAATCGAAAGATATAGGGTTAGGGTTTCGTGGAACCCAGAGAAGTAAGAAGAACCTCAAAGACGACACCGGCCTAGGTCGGAACAGGTTGTAAACTTACTCAAATGGCCGGGGAGGCCGAAAAGTGGTGTGGGACCATGGGAGATGAGGCGCTCCAGGTTCGCCTGAGAGCCCCAGAGCATCACTGGACTGGTGCAAAGTGGACAAATAGCTATAAGACGATGACGAGCCATGGTTTCTGGTGAGAGAACCAGTCGGAGAAGATGACCGGACTCCATCGGAGAAGAGAAGCCAAATGAGGCTTCTAGAGAGAACTTAGAGCGTAACAGAGAGAGATAGAGAGAGAGAGTGAGTCTGAGAGAATGAGGGGTCGGGGGGGGGGTAGTGATTAGGTTTAATTATGGTAATAATAATTTGGACCATTGATCTCATTTGATCAACGGTTCAGATCAAGTGTGCGGTTGGGCCGGGTTATTTGTGGGTTTTGGGATGGTTTGGTTAAGGGGTTTTGGGTAAGGTGGGTTGGGTTTAAAACTGGTTACAATTTAAATAGAAATGGGCTAAACGTTAAATACCCAATTAAATAAGATAATCAATTAATAAAATAGCTAATAATTGTGTAAAAATAAATTGAGACCAAATAAATGAAATTAAGGCAATTTACTAAGATATAAAAATTATAAATGATCATTCCCTGATTTTAAAATGGTATAAATGCACATTTGGTGATATAATTGCAAAAATTGCTGAAATGAACTAAATGATGCCAATATTAGCTAATTTGTGAAATAATAAAATCCTAAGGAAATTAAGTAGGATATAAAGAACATGTTGAGCAAGAAAATGATTTGAAATTATATCATTTATGAATAATTATGGAATATAAAGTATTTAATAAACAAGAAAATAATTTGATAAAAATACGAAAAACTATGAGAAAATTCCAGTTACTGTAAAGAGTGATTTTGAAGTATATATACAAGTTTAAAATTAATTTGAGGGAAAATTAGGTATCAACATAGCTCAGGCACCAGCAAAGCCCATTGTGACCCCAGGCCTTCAGGAGGCCTTAGCCCAGATTTTGGTTGTGTGTACGAGCCTAGCTCTGGCGGTTTCCGTTCCAGCTACACCAGCCACTCCACTGGCCGTGGGAGGTGCCCAGACTCCCACGCCCGTACTCCTGAGCAGTGAGATCAGGGACTCCAAACGCCGGGGGTACTACTAGCCTAGCCTGTTACTGCTACTCGGGCCAAGGTTGGCCCATCTTCGAATGATGATGAGTAGAAGAGGTTGGAGCTGTTCTGGAGGCTTAAGCCTCCAGTGTTCGGTGGGGTGGATTTAGGGGATGCTCAAGACTTTCTAGATAGGTGTCGACCGATTCTTCACACAACAAGTATTTTTGAGACTATGGAGTTGCATTTACTACTTTTCAGTTGGAAGGGGCAGCCTACAGATGATGGCAGGCCTATGAGTTGAGCATTCTAGTTGATGTAGTGTCCCTCACATGGCATAGGTTCCCCATTATATTTTTGGAGAAGTTCGTCTCACAGGTCGCAAAGAAGAGCTACATAGACATTTTGAGCAGCTACGCCAGGGGGACATGAGTGTGACTCAGTATGAGATGAGATTTAGGGATTTATCCCGTCATGCAATATGTTTGGTTCGGACTGAGGGGGAGAGGATCGGGAGGTTCATTGATGGCCTCAACTATGGCCTACGTTATAGTTTGGCCTGAAAGGCTGAGTCGGATGTTAGGTTTTGACCAGCTGGTTGAGATTGCTAGGAGCTTGGAGTCGGCTCATAGGCTTGAGCACGTGGAGAAAGAGGGAAAGAGGCCCCGTGGTTTCAGTGATACCTCATCTAGAGGTCAATCACATCAAAATAGAGGTTGTCCTTACAAGACCGCTCATATGGCTCGTCTGGTTTATCGTGGTGCATCATCTTATCATGGTTCATACAGTACTCATCCAGGTCAGTCATCTTTTAGTACACTTCCAACTCTGAGTACGTATGTGCTCCATCAGTTTAGGATTCCTTGGTACGAGTTCTTCTAGTTCTCGGGGTCCGATTCAGGCTCCACTATCATTTCCACCTTAAGGTTGTTACGATTGTGGAGAGTTGGGGCATGTGAGGAAGTATTTCCCCCGTCCCTAAAGAGGTTCAGTGTAGTAGGGAGGCCCATCTATGACCCCTACACCAGTTTCTACACCACGGCTCAGTCATCTCAGGGTGGAGGTCGTTCGGGTCGAGGTCGCCCCAAAGGGGGAGGTCAGACATGTGGTGGTCAAGTGGATGATATGCTTTTCCTGCTAGGCCAGAGGCTATGTCTTCTGACGCCTTGATCACATGTATTGTTTCAGTATGCCACATGGATGCTCCATTGCTATTTGATCCTAGTTCCACTTATTCATATGTGTCATCGTACTTTGCTCATTATTTAGATACGCCCAGTGGTTCTTTAGTTACACATGTTCATGTATCTACATCGGTGGGTGATTCAATTGTTGTAGACCATTTATATTAGTCTTCTGTGGTGTCTATTGGGGTATTAAAGAAGATATTTGATCTTTTACTACTTAGCATGATTTATTTTGACGTGATTTTAGGCATGGATTGGTTGTCACCATGTCATACTACTCTGGATTGTCACGCCATCACCGTGACCTCGGCGATGACGGGGTTGCCTAGGGTTGAGTGGAGAGGTTCCCTTAATTGTTTTCCTAATAGAGTGATTTCATATTTGAAGGCTCAACGGATGGTTGAGAAGAGATGTCTAGCATATTTGGCCTTTGCAAGGGATGTTAGTTCTTATACTCCTACTATTGACTACGTTTTGGTAGTGAGAGACTTTCCAAATATGTTTCCTGCATACTTGTCAGGGACATTGATTTTGGTATTTATCTGGTGCTGGGCACTCAACTTATCTCTATTCCACCATATCGCATGGCATCCGCGGGGTTGTAAGAGTTAAAGGAACATCTTCAAGAGTTGCTTGATAAGGGCTTCATCAGGTCCAGGGTTTCGTCTTGGGGTGCACTGGTCTATTTGTGAAGAAGAAGGATGGTACTATGCAAATGTGCATTGATTACATGAAGTTAAACAAAGTTACCATTAAGAACAAGTATCTTTTACCACACATTGACGACCTATTTGATCAGCTTCAGTGTGCAAGGGTGTTTTCGAAGAATCATTTGAGGTAAGGGTATCATCAGTTGAAGATTCGAGATTCTAATATTTTGAAGATGGCATTCAGGACCCGCATAGATTACTGCAAGTTGCTTATGATGTCCTTTAGGCTGACCAATGCCCAACAACCTTCATACATTTGATGAACAATGTATTCCAACCATATCTTAATTTGTTCATCGTTGTGTTGGTGCACTCTCGCAGCCGGCAGGATCATGAATAGCATTTGAGGTCTGTACTCTAGACTTTGAGGGAGAAGAAGTTGTATGCTAAATTCTCCAAGTGTGAGTTTTGTCTTGTTTTGTGGAATTCTTGGGGCACGTGGTGTCTAGTGAGGGGATCAAGGTAGACCCGAAGAAGATTGAGGTAGTTTAAATTTGGCCTAGACCGTCATCAGCTACAGAGATTCGGAGTTTCTTGGGTTTGGCCGGATATTATCGTTCTTTTATGGAGGGTTTCTCATCGATTGTTGCACCTTTGACTATATTGACCAAGAAAGGTACCCATTCAGGTGGTTTGATGAGTGTGAGCAGAGCTTTTAGAAGCTCAACGCTGCTTTGACCACATCTCCAGTTCTAGTTTTGCCGTCAGCATCGGGTTCATAAGTATTTTATTATGATGCTTTGCAGATTGGCATCAAGTGTGTCTTGATGCAGGAGGCACTATCTTTACGACGTGTCTTGTGAGATACTCACATATCATCAGAGTATGCAACACTTGTTTAAGGAAAAAGATCTAAATTAGAGGCAGTGAAGGTGGTTAGAGCTATTAAAAGTCTATGATATCACCATTTTGTATCATCTAGTGAAGGCCAAAGTGGTGGCTGATTCCTTGAGTAGAAAGGCTATGAGTATGGGTAGACTTGTTTTTATTCTAGTTGGTGAGAGACCGCTAGCATCAGATGTTTAGGATTTGGCCAATCAGTTCGTGAGGTTAGATATTTTGGAGCCTAGGCGGGTTCTAGATATTTTGGTTAGTGCCAGGAGATGATAGGTTGTTGGGTACTGAATTGGTTCGGGATTCCTTGGAGAAAGCCAAGGTGATTTAGGATTAGCTTTGTGCAACACAATCTAGGCAGAAGAATTATGCTGATAGAAAGGTTCGTGATGTTGAATATATTGTGGGTGAGAAGGTGTTACTCAGAGTTTCTCCCATGATGTGTGTGATGAGGTTCAAAAAGAAGGGCAAGTTTAGCCCTCATTATATTGGTCCATTTGAGGTGCTTGAGAGGATTGGATAGGTGGCTTACATACTTTCATTGCCACCTAGACTATCGGGTGTTCACCCAGTGTTTCATGTTTCTATGTTCCGGAAGTATTATGCCGACCCGTCACATGTTTTGGACTTCAACACTGTTTATTTAGATGAGGATTTGACTTATAATGTGGAGTCGGTAGCCATTTTGATCAGCAAGTTCGAAAATTCAGATCAAAGAATATAGCTTCGGTGAAGGTTTAGTGGAGAGGCCAGGTAGTCATAGAGACTATTTAGGAGGTCGGGCGGGAGATGCAGAGCAGTTATCCACACATATTTGAGACTCCAGGTATGATTCTAGACCCGTTCGAGGATGAACGTTCGTTTAAGAGGGGGAAAATATAACGACCCAACCAGTCATTTTATGAATTGTAGCCATGTTCCCCTATTGATCGCTCCTTCGATGCTTATTTGTGAATATTGACTTGCCAGGGGGTTAGATTGGTTCCAGGGAGGTTTCGGAGTGAATTGGGACGCGTCATACCAAGGTTGGATGCTTAAGTTGAAAGAGTTGACCGGAGTTTGACTTTGGTGTAGACAGATCCGAAATGGAGTATTGATGGTTCCAATAGCTTTGTATGGTTATTTTAGACTTGGGCATATGTCCGGATATTCATTTGGATGTTCGTAGGTCGAAAGATAAAAAATTGAAGGTTTGGAAGTTTGAGAGGATTGACCAAGAGTTAATTTATTTATATAGGGTTTGGATTATGGTTACGAGAGTGGGAATAGGTCCGTTATGTCATTTTGGACTAGTGTGAAAAATTTGAGGTCATACGGGGTTGATTTGATATGGTTCGACATTGGTTTTAGAAGTTGGAAGTTCATTAGTTTCATTAGGCTTGAATTGGGGAACGATTCGTGATTTCGATATTGTTTGAAGTTGTTTCCTGCGGCATTATTGGTTAATATTGAGTTGTTTGTGGCTAGATGCTAGTCGTCTGTAGGAGGACATGCATGAGAAGGGCTTGTCAGAGTATTGATTTGCGCATTTTGAGGTAAGTAACATATCTAAATTTGTATTTGAGGGTATTTAACCATGCGAACTACGTTATATGAAATATATTGGGGTGACATACGCACTAGGTAACAGGCGTGTGTGCGTGCACCAACGTGTTTATGGTTTAGGAGGCCTTTAGGCTATTACCGGGCTTGTTTTGATATCATATCCTGTTATATCCATGTTTCCCTACTTGTTTAATCATTTGAACTGTGATTCATGTTAGACATAATGTCTACTCTAAGTTCTATTGTAAAAGACTTGATAGGGATATTTTTGGTTTGTCGGAACTATATGCTTTATTTGTACACATGTTCTAAGTCAGGATGCTATATCCATGTATGATATCTCTGTCTCAGTACTTGTTATTCGGTTCCTCACATGTTGATCCCTCTTATGTGTAAGACTGTTAAACTGAGCATTTGATATGTGTTTATTTGAGACATGAACGATAAATGATTGAGTTAGAGCCATAGAGCCGGTTTGGTATAGATTTTTGGGTGACGAGTATGCCAGGCCTCACAATTGGGATAAATAATTATGATTAGCGCTTGGACATGATCCCTCTTATACGTGCTTGATGAGGGGCAGTTATTTCAGGCACCCGTACATTGCTTAGTGTAAATATTTTTGATGGATCCATTGTGATATTGTTGATTGACATGTAAACATAGAGATGTGCTTTCCTCATGCTAAATGATAATTGATCTGCTTTATCCTTCACATTCTAGACTGTTATCAAATATTTTTATTGGCATTTGACTATTGTTCTAAGCTCATTACTGCTTTCAGCCCAAGGTTAGTGTTGTTACTTATTGAATACATGGGGTCAGTTGTACTCATACTACACTCTGCACTTCATGCACAAATCCAGGTACATCCGATCGAGGTGATTTTTGGACTTGAGTTGTTGCCTGTTTTTGGGAGACTACGAGGTAGCTGGTCCTTCTAGTTCTCATTTTGTTATCTCTATATTTACTATTCTTTTATCCAGACAGTTGTATTAGACGATTTTGCTTGTATCTTGTTATTCAATAGTGCTCGTGCACTCGTTGACACCGTATTTTGGGGATGGTTGTAGTAGTTTTATGGTTTTATTCTCATATCTGCTCAAGTCCCCACATATAAACATATCGCAAAAACATAGCCAAACATATAACACGAAATACCACCATGTGCCTCAAATACAGCCCAAAAATGTGTCATGTACAATGAAACCAATAACATGTGAGATAGCATATCAAGAATGCATAGAGGCAAAGACATATCATGCAGATATAACTATCATGACTGAAACAATATGACTACGGTTAAGGCAAATAGATGAACAAGGCAAAATAGCACTATCGGGTCTCAAACAATAAACAAGATAGCCTAGACATGATTTCTAGCTTGAATAACAACTCATGTAGTCAAACCAATGGAGAAAAAATGATGTCAAGAAGCATGATAACAACACAAGGCACATAATAGCCTATGAACTACCTGGATCATGAATACCTCGAAGCATGCACACACGCCCATCACCCCTAACCCATCTCAGACATCATATTTCTCAGGGATAATTACCCTCAAAACCAAGTTTACATATGCTATTTCCCACAAACAAGCCAAATCAAATATCAAGCAAGCCAAACAATACTCTAGAAACTCCATCTCGCGCGAATCATCCTCTGAACGACTCAAAACTAGCCAAAAGCAACTCATAAATATCAAATAATGCCTTAGGAATCAAACTCAAATGATAAATGTCAAATCTTTAATCAAAAGCTCAAAATCAACCAAAGGGTGAACTCGAGCCCGCCCTAGAACCCGTCAAAACTTACAAATTCTAACAAACCATTCAAATTTGAGCCGAACCATGCTAATTTCATCCAATTACAATTCCGAATCGATGTTCAAAATCCAATTATTTACTTGAGGAAAGTTTAGACAAGAATCCCAATTCCTCTTTTAAATTCATCAATCAAATGCCAAAATTGAAGATAGAATTATGTAGTACAATAAAGTCCGAGTAGAAAATACTTACCCCAATCCATATGGTTAAAATCCTCTCAAAGATTGCCCGAAACATAGCTCCAAATTTCCAAATGTAATAAAATGAACAACCCCTTGAATATATAATGTTATGCCCAGGTAAGTCCCATATGCGACTAAATGTCCGCTTTCGCAGAACCGCATATGCGGCCTTAATCTCGCTTTTGCGAAAACACCTCAACTCAGCACCTATGCTTCTACTATTTCGCTTTTGCGCTCAGTGGAATGCACCTGCAGTCACACAAATGCGCTTAAGTCCCCGCACCTGCAGCCTTCACGCCCACTAGACCCTCTTAGCTTCTGCGATAACATTTCCTCATCTGCATCCAAACTTCCACAAATGCGGAACACCAGCACCAGAGAATCTTCAGCAATGCAACATGAGATAAATAATCTGAACCACGTCCGAAACTCACCCGAGCTCCTCAACACCCCGTCCGAACATTCTAACAAGTTCCAAAACATAATACAGACCTACTCGAGGCCTCAAATCACACATGACCACATCAAAACTAAGAATCTCACCTCAAATCAAACTTTATGAACTTTCAACTTCCAAAATTCGTGCCAAACCACATCAAATTCACTCGAAATGACATCAAATTTGGCACACAAGTTTCAAGTTACATGACGAACTTATTCCAACTCCCAGAACCACAATCCAAACCTGATAACACCAAAGTCAACTCCTGGTCGAACCTTCAAATTGCCAACTTTCGCCAATTTGCGCCAAAATCTTTTAGGAACATCCAAATACAAATACGGGCATCACAACTCTTATATGAGGTCAATTACGCAAAAGTCAAACTTGGTCAAATCTTCGAATTTAAAGCTTCCTATTTGAAAATCATTCTTCTAAATCAATCCTGAATAATTTAAAAACCAAAATGGACGATATACACGTCATAATACATCATACGAAGCTACTCATGACCTCGAACCACCGAATGGAATGCAAATGCTCAAAATGATTGGTCGGGTTGTTACATTCTCCTCCACTTAAACATACGTTCATCCTTGAACGTGCCAAGAGTCGTTCCAAAGCTGTCAAATCCATGTATAAATAGACTCACCATACACATACACATGGGTGATCCCACATCTCCCCAAACCACATAAGCCTGGCAACATAACATAATTGAAGATCTTACTTCATCATTGGTCCGTAAACCTTAAAACCCAGTTTACAACATCCGGAATTCATTACAAGACTCGAATTTTTCATCTATACTCTGTATAAAGCTGAACAAGCTGTATCAATCCCTTACCACATTCCCAAAAAATAATCACATGATATACCACATAACTCAAACACTCATAGCAACAGCTTCCGACCATAATAGTATCTCAATAAATAAACCAAGTTACCGGTAATAAACCTCACATCAAATGAAACCTTGTTCTATCCCTTCGTACACTGCTAATGATGAAAGATACACGCAGAAACCCATAACCACTCATCAGATCAACAAGTCGTGGAGCCATAGCAAAGTTCTAAGCTTGCTAGAGACATTATTGTTCCAAACATACCTTAATCAAATACGATAACACTTATTCAAGGTCCAATAACCTCATCTTATCGAGTACAAGCTTCTCCACCGACATGCCACACCAGTACCACCTCGGGCCGCATACCGTGCAATCTGCGCACCAAACAGGCAACAACTTGAATGTAACCAGTGATGGAAAGAGAAATAAATGAGAGAACCATCCTGCAAGCTTAAAAAATACCACCACAAGCGAAATACGATGAACCTATCACACATTGTAGAACAAATACACACGAATCTAACATAAAGGATTATATCCAAACTTAACTCCTTTGCAGTGACTGGTTCACATGAAATGCCTCGAGCCATAATGCTCAAAATCAACCACCATATGCAAATCAACAACAAACACACGAAGTGAATAGAGATAACCATGGAGAAATGGGTAATACCACATACCAAAAGGGAGACCATAACCAAGGCGTAATCAAACATTCACCACAAAAACTATCTCGTTCGAATTTTGCCACAAGGCCCAAACAGAAATGAATCATGTGTGCAAATAACCAACAAATCACAACCCATCGTAGCATAGAAGAGTAACACATAAACATAGCAGAACACGAACAAGTCAAGTCTAACCGAATGACACACCCATCAATGATAGCAGCACTGAGTCAACAAATCCAACTCGATGTAGAATAAACATTCTCATTAGGCCTGTCGGGGGCCTCCCAATCGATTCTTATCCTCCTAAAATAGGTAGATAACCTCCGAAAAGTCCACAATAACCTATCCATAACACATACCATCAACATACCTTTACCGTCCATAACCAAGGAATAATATGCCTCTAAGAACCATAATCCTAGTCCTCAAATCCCTAGAATACATGAATCTACACGTCCGATCCCAATTCCACCACTCAAATGACTAACACAACCCTCATACAACATCATCGTGCGAGATAGACTTCCATAATTCCTTTGTGGCACACAGACAAAATCTGAACATTAGAAGTCGATCAACTAGGTGATTATCATAATATTAGTCAAGCATCTGCAAGTTCAAACACAATGCGCCATTCTGAAATCCGCACCCTTATTAGGTGATACCAGAGAGTGTCGACATACTTCTAAATGTCTGAAATCATCTATGTCTTCTAGAACTCATGACCTCCCCATCGAAACTGAACCACAATCTTGTACATGCATATCTCAATCCCACACGACGCACCGCCTCTAACATACCATCATATGAAAGCACGAGAATCCCATTAGCAACTCTAAGTCACAAGTAGGATACATACTCAATCAGCTAGAAACCTTCCACTTGATCCCATACAAGAGAAAATCACAATACGCGACAAACTCATCATGCCTGTAGAGAACATCCATCTCAAGATGTGGTAGAAATCATCGAGAATTAGAACCTATTTGCACATAACCAAGATATCAGAATTGAATTCCTCTAACTCAACCATGTCACATCGGTCGCCAAGCCCAAGAGTATTGCCACAAAACACTTGTAAAGCCTCACAACATCATAAGAACAAACAGAGCTGATCATATTCATTACCATGCTGATCCAACCTACTACAAAGTTGTCATATTGCTCTGATTTCCTTACAAATTGTCTTCAGGTTAACACCTCTCCTTTCCAGTACACCACGATCCTTACATGCAAGCTCACCACAAGAGATCCTATCATGAAACCACGTCGTCCTAAAGCCCATAAGCCACTTTATTACCTCTTAAGAATCCAAAATACAACATATGAGATACTCACTCTGAATAGACCTTATGTGAATCTGAAGCTATTTTTCCTGTATGATACTGAAATGTAAAATCCATAATAATACAGAAATAACACGGGTCTCGACACCATCCAATGTAAATCTCAAATATTAGCCACTTACAAATCCAGAAATTCCTCAACTACCACATATGATTCTTGAATCCATTAGAACCTTCTCGAGGTTCGTCCACCCTATCCTAATCTCAAATGCACCACCCAAACTAGATGAACGATTAGTGCCCCATTAACCGAGTGACTCCCTTTTTCTTAGCACATTACATCCATTAGGAATAACAAACCTAAACCATTACAAGATCTCCATATATCTATAAAGTGTAATAAATCATGCATCCAAAATTTTCCTTTCTCAATTCACCCTCAAAACCAACCTCCACAAGTTATAACCGATCAACAAGCATGCCTCAGACTGAAACCAATGCAGCACATAACCACGCAACCTGATCATCGATAACAGACTCCCCCATTTGGCTCAAAGCAATAGAACACAACATCTGATAACCCACAATACCCTTACTCTATTACTTCCACAACCTCACATTGTAATTCAACTAAATCCCTCACGAGCTCATGTAACTCAAATCATAAAATACCTCGAATCATTTTCTAAACTCATATTCTTCATCGTGACAATCAAGCCAACTTCCTCAAGCGATCCAAACTCAAATTGCAATCCCTGTAATCTACCGATAGAAAGAAACTCTCCATATAATCATCATAAGAATCACAAAACCTTAGAACATCCCGCATGAGATAACGCACCTGCATAGCCTCAAACTGGCATCTCTCTATGCCCTTCCATGGACACAACCAATATGCAATCACTAAATCATGTCGAGTCTGAACTCGTCAACAAGACATAAGAATACACTTAATTCCACAAACAAATAACTGAAATCTCCATAATACACTCGTAACTGAGAATTGTATGACACATCAAGACAGAAATCAAGCACCCAATAGTCTTTTTCACATCCCAAGAAAACTCTTCTCGTCACATCCAAGCCATTTGAACATATCCAGCAGTCATATCATACTCATCATATATCCATCCAACCACTCTGCAAGCCATAAATCCCACTCCTAGGGATACTATCGGGCATATAAGTCCAAGAGCACATATCTACACAACTAAAACAATCGAGCCAAAGTTGCAGTAAAAACCTTTCCTCAACTCCTCCAGACTGGCCCATGAACAAATTACGAAAAATACATATTGCACCTCATCCATGGAATCACAAGTCGTCGATGCATAGCTTGTCACTCCTCTAACTTGGGGGGCGAGATCGGCACCTAGTGCCTCATCTATCCTTGCATACAAACTTGCGACTATGGGACTTTGAACATATAATGTCATAATTTGCCTATGGACACATTGCAAGAAAATTTGGAAGCAAAATATAAAACTGAATGGAAGCTAATGCTGACTAAACATCAATATAAAGTTGGGCCGACAAGGCCGTCATAAATACTATAGCTGACAAACCAACAAAATATACATACAAGTCCTACAAGCCCAACATGTTGCACTAACTGACAGGATATGTCTACAAGCCTCTACTGATGGATGTACTGTGATCGGAACAGGGCCCCGACCTACCCATAACCTATATACATATATACACAAGATTTACACAAAACTCTAGACCCGGCAACTCCAAAGGATGTGGAGCTTCAACTACGAAAGATGTGGAGCTTACCGATAGATCTGAACTCAGGCAACACCTACTGAAGAGGTCTACTGATCTGTCTGTCTGAACCTGCACGCATGAAATGCAGCGTCCCTAGAAAAAGGGACGTCAGTACGAAATAACTTACCGCCTCAATATAATAGATGGGAGCCATAGATGATCTGGAGATATACTTACCTACTGATACCTACTCAACTCTCTCAATATAGTAAATAAAATAGGTGTCCGGACCTATAAGGCTCGAAACGTGTAATTTCTCTGTCGTAGTATGCTCGCCCATAGGCGCTCGGCCATACTAGGCTCTGTATCTCGGCCATGCTAGGCTCTCTCATAGACGCTCGACCATAATAGGCTTGGTATATAACTTACGATCTGATCAGAGGTTGCCCAATAGGGGCCTGCCCACCGATTATAGCTCGACCGTGGGGAAAATACTATATTACTATATATATAGACCGTCCGCTCTCTTAACTGGAAGAAGACAATACTCAATTGAATATGAAGTCTCGATAAGGGAAAATACTGTAACTTATGAGACTAGGATGTATATAAATTCGGGACTATGAACTAATGCCTCGTTATCAAACATATGAACTTACAAGATCATGCCAAAATGAAGGGAGGGCTTAACCTTAACATACCTGGAGTAGGCAAAAATCCGTATGATATTCTTGAGAAAGATTTTACCGTACTCCCTTATAATTGCAAAATCTCACGTTGCTTAAGATGTTATGAAATCTCGTGTTTTGAATGAATTGTTAATGCTTATGAAGTTCATCTTGCTGAAGCCTTTCTTGAATGTAATACAACTTCATTTTGAATTAAAGAAGGAATCTAAATCTTGGTGGTGTGGACCCCACCTTTTTAAGACTTGGTGTCACATATCTTCCTTAAAATGTGCCACCTTTCATTTTTGAGTGGTGGACTGCCATGTTGAGGCCTCTCCAGAGCCTTAATTAATCACCCACTAATCCTTGATTAACTTGTTAATTCCCCATTAACCAATAATTAACCAACTATCCACATAATTAAAAATATCTCAAATTACTTAAAATACTACTCCTTTTAACACACTCTATACACCTTACTATCATGGTCATGTAGTACCTTGTATGGAACTAGTCCATAAATACCGGGTACTACAACTCGGATTGTATTTTATCCCAAATCAACAATATTCAACGAAACTCATTTTCTTTGATTCGTTTACTCTTTAACCTTCACGACATTTTACTTATCGCCTATTATAAATAGCATAAATGCTTATAATCTCAATATAATCTCATCAGCGAGTCTACGTCGATTATCTGAAGACGAAACTTTAACATATGAAAATGTGAGATGTAATATCCTTCCCCCCTTAGAAACATGCGTCCTCGAATGTTTACTCTTAGAGACTTTGGGAAAATTTTGCCAGAGTCTCCTCCGTACACTAGACTAAAACCAACTTGTACGCATCTAGAAAACATACTATACATGCCACACATGGCCAATGTCTATAAATAGAAACACTTCACCTCACACAGCTATCCATTATAAATTCTGAAGTCAGAAATAAGACCTACTGGCCTGAATAGAGATGCTGAGGTATCCCACCTCGAGCCATATCTTCAGTTTGAAATAGGTGGGGGTATTTAGACATCATTTCCTCCTCCACTTCCCACATCATCTCTTCCACATTCTTGCTTCTCCATAAAGCCTTCACGGAGGCTACCTCCTTATTTCATAGCTTACAGATTTGTCGGTCTCGGATGGTAACTGGAATTTTCTCGTATGACAAGTCCTCCGTAATCTGTACATCATCTCTGGGCACCACTCGACTAGGATCGCCAATGCACTTCCGTAACATAGATAGGTGAAAAACCGGATGGACAGACTCCAATTCCGAGGGAGATTCTAACTCATAAGCTACTTGTCCCACTCTCTGAATGATCCTATAAGGCCCAATATATCATGGGCTAAGCTTGCCTTTCGGGCCAAACCTCATCACACCCTTCATAGGTGACACATTTAAGAATACCCAATCACTAACCCCGAACTCTAAGTCTCTTCTCCGTACGTCAGAATATGACATCTGACGACTCTTAGTTGTCAACAGTCACTCCCGGATAAGCTTTACTTTCTCTACGACCTGCTGAACCAAGTATGGCCCATGTAACCCAGATTCTCCAACATCAAACCACCCTATATGAGATCTGCACGTATTCCCATACAAAGCCTCGTGCGGAGCCATCTGGATATTGGGATGGTAACTGTTATTATATGCAAACTCGATAAGAGGTAAATGTTCATCCCAACTTCTTTGAAAATACAACACACATGCTCATAACATATCCTCGAGCATTTGAATTGTGCGCTCGGCTTGTCCATCAATCTGTGGATGAAAAGTTCTGCTGAGATTCACCTGAGTCCCTAGACCTCTCTGAAATGACCTCCAAAAATGTGCTGTAAACTGGGCCCCACGGTCAGATATAATAGATACTGGTACTCCATGTAGCCGCACTATCTCCTTAATATATAACTTTGCATAATCTTCAGTTGTATATGTAGATCTGACCAGTAGGAAATGAGTTGATTTCGTGAGCTTGTCAATTATAACCCATATAGAATCTAACTTACGATGAGAACGAGGTAAACCTGTGACAAAGTCCATGTTTATTGCCTCCAATTTCCACGTCGGGAGCTCTATAGTCTGCATTTGCCCTCCAGGCTTCTGGTGCTCTACCTTCACCTAGTGGAAACTAGGACACTGAGCGACAAACTCAGCAATGTTCTTCTTCATACCATTCCACCAGTACACATCCTTAATGTCATGGTACATCTTCATCGACCAAGGATGAATGGAGTACCATGAATAATGTGACTCCGACATAATCATGTCTCGTAGCCCTTCTAAATATGGAACACACAAATGGCCCCTATATCTGATAACCCCATCTCCCTTAAGCTCTAACAACGGATTCTTCTACTGCGGAACTCACTCTCTCTACTCGACCAACTTTGGTTCCTCGTATTGCCTCTCCTTTACTTCATCTACGAGAGATAAATTTGCAATATTTTTGAGTACAACTCCACAATCGCCAGAGTCTACTAATGATACTCCAAACAATCCAATCGATGAATCTCTCTAGTTAATGTCTTTTCTCGGCCTCTACATGTGCTAAGCTACCCATAGATCGGTGACTTAATGCATCTTCTACAACATTAGCTTTCCCTAGATGGTAGAGAATGTTAACATCCTAATCTTTCAATAACTCATTACATCGCCTCTGTTGCAAATTTTGCTTGAAGATATATTGCATGCTTTTATGATCTGTGAATACACCAACCTGAACACCATATAAATAATGCCCCCATATCTTAAGTGCATGGACTACTGCATCTAACTCGAGGTCATGGGTCGGATAATTCTGCTCGTGATTCCTTAACTACCTTAAAGCATACACAATTACCTTCCCATGTTGCATCAGGACAAATCCTAACCCGACACCTAAGGTATCACAATACATGGCATAACCATATGGACCCTCTAGAAGTATTAAAAATGGCACTGAGGTCAGCATGTTCTTAAGCTCTTGGAAACTCTGCTCGCAAGCCTCTATCACTTAAACTTAGTTGCTTTATGCGTCAACTTCGTCAATGGTGTCGAAAGGGAAAAACCCTCTACGAACCTCCAGTAGTATTCTGCTAAGCCTAGAAAGCTATGAACCTTTGTTGGAGTTGTAGGTCTAGGCTAGGACTTCACAGCCTCAATCTTCTATGTGTCTACCTTTATACCTCTATCGTATACAGTGTGCCCCAAGAATGCTACAGACTTCAACAAAAAATAACATTTAAAAAACTTAGCATATAATTTACTATCAACGGATTCTTCTACAATGAATAGATATAATTTATTAATGATATTCTAGTCCTCTGAACTTGAATAAACTAGAATATCATTAATAAATTCTATAATGAATAGATCTAAAAATGGCTGGAATAGGCTATTTATCAAGTCCATGAATATGGAAGGTGCATTCGTCAACCCGAAGGACATGACAAGAAACTCGAAGTGGCCATATCGGGTCCTGAAGGCTGTCTTGGGAATATCTTTCTCTCGAACTCTGACCTGGTGGTACCCCGACCTCAAATCTCTTTGAAAAGCATCTTGATCCCTGTAACTGATCAAACAAGTCATCTATCCTTGGAAGTGGATACTTATTCTTAATAGTTACCTTGTTCGGCTGCCTATAAGTGATACACATCCTCAGCGAGCCATTTTTCTTCCGTACAAACAGTACCGGTGCACCCCAAGGTGAGGTACTGGTCTAATGAAACCTTTCTCCAGCAAATCTTTTAGCAGCTCCTTCAAGTCCTTCAATTCGACAGGTGCCATTCTATACGGAGTGATGGATATTGGTTGAGTTCTCGGAAGCAAATTGATGCCAATATTAATCTCTCGCTCTGGAGGAATACCTGGAAGTTCATCTGGAATACATCCGCGTACTCTTTGACTACTGGAATAGACTGAAGTGTAGGTATCTCAGCATCTGCATCTCTAACTCGCACAATATGATAAATGCACCCTTTGCGATCATTTTCCTCGCCTTCAGGTAGGAAATAAGCCTAGCTCTGGGTGTCGCTGTATTACCTACCCATTCAGGGACTATCTCACTCGAAAAATGAAATCTGGCTGTCTTTGCTCGACAATCAATTATGGCATAGCAAGCTGCCAAGTAGTCCATGCCCCTGATAGCATCAAAATCCAACATCTCTAGCTCAACTAGGTCGGCTGAGGTCTGTCGACTACAAATTGTCACCGTACAACCTCGGTAAACCCGTCTAGCAATAATTGATTCTCTGACCGGTGTAGATATAGCAAAAGGATCACTTAGTATTTCAAGCACTATACCAAACTTCCCTGCGACAAATGGGGTAATACATGATAAAGTAGATCCTGGGTCTATCAAGGCATAAGCATCGTGAGAGCAAATGGTCAACATACCTGTCACAACGTTTAGTGAAGACTCCTGGTCATGTCGACCCTCTAAAGAATAGCTACAATTCTGGTTACCACTTGAATTGGAACCCCTACCTCTGCCTCGACCTCTACCCGCCGAAGAGTGAGACTCGCGCCATGAAGAATTCACGGACGTAGATGATCATGTTGCTGAATTCGCTGGTTGTGCCATACCACTAGAATCTTAATTGGTAAATCTCACATCATATGCCTCGAACATCCACATGTATAACAAGCATCAGAACCGGCTCAGCATTGGCCTAAGTTTCCTCTACCACAGATGCTACACCGCGATAAAAATAACCATGCCTGCCCTGAACCTCGTTGTTGCTGCAAACCCGACGCTCGTGAGCTCTCACTTGGTCCTGATTGAGTATAACGGTCATAACTGTAACCCTGTAACTGAGGTGGTGGAGGCTTAGGTGGCCATTCGAATTACTGGGGCCTATCACTAACCTGAGATTGCTCCTGAGACCTGGCAAATCTCATCATCTTACGTTGTCCTAACTCAATCCCCTCTGTACCCTGCTGTCGACGCCTACCCCTTTCTATATTTTGGGCGAATGCCTGAATCCAGGAGATATCCATACTATCCTGCAATGCAGCGGTGGCACATGCCTCGATCAACTCTGGGGCTAACCCTGCTATAAACCTGTGAATTCTGTCCCGCATAGTAGCAACTATGGATGTTGCGTATCTGGTCAATGAGTCAAAATGGAGACTATACTCTCGAACACTCATATTTCCCTGCTTGAGGGCTAGAAACCGATCGACTATAGCCTATTGGATCTCCCGCAGTAAGTACTAATCAAGGAAGGCATCCAAAAAATTCTCCCAAATAGCTGGAGGTGCATCACGTCCCTTGGACCTCTCCCATCCCTCGTACCAAAGGATGGTTATATCTCAGAGTTAAAAAGCTTCTAGCTCAACCGCCTCTTTCTCCGTGGCATGCATAACCTGAAAGATCATGTGAAGCTGATCTATGAAATCCCGTGGGTCCTCCCTTAGATCTGTCCTCGTGAACTCTGGGGGACTCAAAGAAATAAACTCTCAGACCCTTAAACTCTCAGACCCCTCAGAAGATCCTGCACTAGCGAGTGCCCTAGCCTGTTGTTGGGTAGCCACCAACTGTGTCTACAAATGCACCGCATTCCTCAAATACTGATATGATGGAAGCAGAGGGGGAACTAGATGTGCGTTCTCCCTAGGAATCCCCTCAGGTGGTGGAGGAGCCGATAATGGCTGAGTAGGGGTCTCTTCCTGGGCCTCAGATTGGGCCCCATCTACTGGGGGTACCTTGCTAGTCCCTTCACCTACTGCCGTATCTCTCCTTCTGGATAGCCGTAGTCTTCCTAGTCACCGTCATCTGTGCATACAAACACCAACACATATGTTTTACTCAAATTTCAAATAACTCAGTTCTACAGCACGATTTAGATTTGAAAAAATGGTAACCAACTCCTAAATGCCATGTAGTCCCTACTTATATAAAGTGGTTCATAACACATCTATAAACATGACCTACTAGACACGGCTTGTAGATTCCATAGGATAGACTTCTCTGATATCACTTTTTCACGCCCCAAACCTGGGGGGTGAGACAGGAACCCGGTGCCTCACCTACTTGCGTACCAACTTGCGACTAAGGGACTCTGAACATATAATGTCATACTTTGGCTATGGCCACATTTCAAGACAACTTGTGAAGAAAAATATAAAACTGAACGGAAGCTCACGCTGACTAAACATCAATATAAAGTTGGGCCGATAAGGCCATCATAACTATTATAGCTGAAAAATTGACAAAATATGCATACAAGGCCTACAAGCCCAACATACTGCACTAACTAACAGGATATGTCTACAAGCCTCTACTGATGGATATACTGTGATCAGAACCAATCCCCGACCTACCCATAACCTATATAAATATATACACAAGATGTACACAAAAATCTAGACCCGACAACTCTGAAGGACGTGGACCTTACCGATAACGCTGAGCTCGGGAAACACCTACTGAGGGGGTCTACCCTTCTGTCTGTATGAACCTGCACGCATGAAATACAGCATCCCAGAAAAAGGGATGTCAGTACGAAATATCATACCGAGTATGTAAGGCAATAAATAACTAAAATTTGAAATTGAACTGATAATATAATAACTGAAAGTAACTGGGAGTCAAAGATGATCTGGAGATATACTTACTTGTTGATACTAACTCAACTCTCTCAATATAGTAGATAAAATAGATGACCGGCCCTATAAAGCTCCGAATGTGTAACTGCTCCGCCATAATAGGCTCGGTCATATGCACTCGGCCATAATAGGCTATGTATCTCGGACATGCTGGGCTCGCTCATAGGTGCTCAGCCACAGTAGACTCGGTATATAACTTACCATCTGATCTGAGGTTGCCCAATAGGAGCCCGCCCACCGATTATAACTCGATGGTGGGAAAAAGACTATAATACTGTATATATAGACCCTCCACTCTCTTGACTAGAAGAAGACAATACTCAATTGAATAGGAAGTCCCGATAAGGGAAAATATTGTAACTTATGAGACTTGGATAATGTATATAAATTCGGGAGGATGAACTTCTCTTTATGCCTCATATCAAACACATGTAGTTACGAGATCATGCCAAAATGAAGGGAGGGCTTAACCTTAACATACCTGGAGTAGGGAAAAATCCATATGATATTCTTGAGAAAGATTGCACTGTACTCCCTTATAATTGGAAAATCTCACGTTGCTTAAGATGTTATGAAATCTCACATTTTGAATGAATTGTTGAAGATGCTTATGAAGTTCATCTTGCTGAAGCCTTTCTTGAATGTAATACACCTTCATTTTTAATTAGAGAAGGAATCTAAGTCTTTGTGGTGTGGGCACCACCTTTCAAGGCCTGGTGTCACATTTATTCTTTAAATGTGCCACCTTTCATTCTTTATTAAGAGTCACTAGTTTTAGTGGTGCGCTGTCACGCTGAGGCCTATCCAAAGCCTTAATTAATCACCCACTAATCCTTGATTAACTTGTTAATTCCCCCATTAACCAATAATTAACCAATTATCCACATAATTAAGAATTATCTCAAATTACTTAAAATACTACTCACTTTTAACACACTTTATACACCGTACTATCATGGTCATGTAATACCTTGTATGTCACTAGTCCATAAATACAGGGTACTATAGCTCAGACCATTTTTTATCCAAATCGACAATCTTCAATGAAACTCATTTTCTTTGATTCGCTTACCTTTTAACCTTCACGGCATTTTAGTTATCGCCTATTATAAATAGCATAAATGCTTATAATCTCAAGATAATATCACCCTCGAGTCTACGTCGATTATCTAAAGACGAAACTTTAACGTACGAAAACACGAGATGTAACACAGTTGATACTGTGCGCTCACATAACATACACGTGAGTGGAAGGAATTCAATAAGAATTACTTCAGGCTGAATCAATGTTGTACGATAAGGAAAGAAATACGAGAAGTTCATCCTAGATGCTCTATAGCTTCTCGAAGATAGGTATGGACGTCATCATACTAATCTGCAAGACTCTACTTGACACTTGATTATGACTCGTAGAACCTATGAACCTAGAGCTCTGACACCAACATTTCAAGACCCAAAATCCACTAGTCGAGATGGAATCTAACCCAACCCACTAGGTAACCCAAACAACAATTCCACAGTTCGAATGAAGATAAATAATAACTCATTACTTAAAATAACTAAACTTCTATACATTAACCCAATGACTGGTAGTACAAATCATGAGGTTTTTAGACTTAGAATATACAAATCTGGTACGGAATAAATACATTGTCTGTTCGAAATAAACATACACATATTTGCTAATCTAAAGTTACCAAGATTAAGTGGCAGCTATATCCGGAAGGCAAGCACATCTGCAATGCCAGCTCCGCCATACACAATAACATCGACTCCAAGATCTGTACGCAAGTACAAAATTTTAGTGTGAGTATAACTAACTCCATGTAATTAATAATTAACACACCTAACATCACGTCGAAAGCACTGATAATCTCAGATGATAGTCGTAGTCCAACATCAATAATCGATAATAACATGAGTTATGAAAATAGAGGAAACAATAAACAAGTCATAAAATGTTATGCTTAGATCGTTCACAGTTATGAAAAGATAGACATGCTTTTCAAGTATAACAAAAAAAGTCCAGATCGTATCACCAAAATCAATTAAACATGAGTTTATCGAAAGAATTGTATATACCCAAATGACAACACCATATATGATTTTATGTTTCACAATTAGCATGAGGAATGATACATTTGTACGCCTACATGTCAATATACACGTCAAGTTGTCAAATATCATACACCATCTAGCATGCGAAAAATAAATCTCTATAGACATATGTAAAGTATCCATGTCAACTCAATATCATCACAGTGAAACCATCAAGAATAATTGCACTTAGCACACCAATGGTGCCTGGAACAAGGACCTAACCATTACACACATTATCACTTAGCACTTCATGGGTTCCTAGTATAAATGCCTTCTTCAAAGCATGTAAATAAAACAATGTGCATGTGCCCATTACATGCATGTCAGACTATGAAGGGGCGGATCCTGCCTAAGAGATAATCATAATCACATAGCCTAATTTTGGGGCCTGGTGCATGTGTAGCCTAATAACATCAGTATCAGTTAGCCCAATATAGGGCCTGGCATACGCGTCACCTCCATATCAATATAGTCGTTGAATTGTTCAACCCGATCCAATATAACTCACAAAATGGTCCTATGGCCCACATCAGTCATAAATCTGGTCAAGCCCGCATATATTGACATATCACAGAGACATAGCCAAAGATATAACAGAATAATACCACGTGCCTCACATACAACTCAAACTCGTGCCACGTATAAGAAAACCAATAAAACATGAGATAGTGTAACGACCTGGCCGGTCGTCCCGTGAGATTAGCCCCGTTTCCCCTATTTTTTGCTTTATCATATGTTGCTTAGCCTATTTATGTTGTATTGGGTCAGTTGGTTTGGGTTCAGAGTGGTCGTGGTGAGAATTGAGACACTTAGTCTCTTAAATTAGCTTAATAATTAAAAAAGTCAACTGGGAGTTGAGTTATTGGTAAACCACCTTGGAATGCGGATTTTATGGCTCGGATAGCTTCGTTAGGTGATTTGGGACTTAAGAGTGTGTTCGAAATGAAGTTTCGATGTCCGGTGTAGAATTAGGTTTGAATTGGCGAAAGTTGGTTTTTGGAGATTTCCGGTCGGCAGTGGAAAATAGGCTATCGGGGTCGGAATGGGATTCCGGAAGTTGGATCAGGTTCTTAATATCATTTTGGATGTGTGAAAAATTGCAGGTCAATCGGATGTGTTTTGGTTGGTTTCGGCATCATTGGCGAAATTTAGAAGTTTCAAAGTTCATAGGATTAAATTTGATGTAGATTTGGTGTTTTGAACATTCGACTAAGTTTTAATGATGTTATGGGGTGTGTTGGTAGGATTGGTTGAGGTCCCGGGGACCTCGGGTGTATTTCGGATGCTCAAACAGGCACTTTTTGGCCTTAAAATGTCTGTTGTTTCTGGTGTTTTAGCATCAGTAAATTCTTCACTGCGATTGCATGGATTCATCCGCGATCGTGTAGTGTAAAAGTGTGGGGCAATCATTTTTCTTCTATGCGATCGCGTTTCTAGGATTGTGATTGCATAGGTTGATCAGGTAAAGCAGTGCGATCGCGTGGGTGTTGGAGCGATCGCGTAGAGGTTCTGTGGCGCGTGTGTGGGGTGGAGAGTTTTTCTATACGATCACGTGTATTGGTATGCAATCGCATTGAGTTGGCTAGTCATTGCATCGTGATCGAGTGGCTGGAGTCGCGATCGCACTGAAGGGATTTTAAGTGCTGGGCAGAATGTTTTAAAGCCCATTGTTGCGATGTTTTTCATCATTTTCCTCCATTTTCAAGCGGGTTTAGAGCTAATTAAGAGGGTTTGAAGAAGAAATCAAAGGGGCTCTCTTGGAGGTAAGGTTTCCAACTTCATAAATCGTTTCTATATCGTTCTCTAAGTAATCAAACCAGAAAATTGTTGAAATTAAATCCAAATTTGGGGAAGAAAGGTGCATGGAAATTGGAATTTTCTTTTGAGAATTTGAGTGGGTAATTGTGGTCCGATTTTAGTGTTCTTGGTATGTATAGAATCGTGGGAGGACGAGGATTCTAGTGATGTAAATTTTATCAAATTCTGAGATTTTATCAAATTACGAGAAAGGTGCTCGGGTTTGGCCGAATTTTGAGATTTTTGTATAAATTGATAGTTTTCGATTGGGTTGTATTCCTTTAGCGTATATTGATGATGTTAATCAGGTTTTGGTTAGATTCGGAGCAATTAGGAGCTAATTTGAGGGGCAAGAGCATCGTGGACCAGTATTGTGGCCCGGTAGAAGTAAGTAATGGTTATAAATCTTGTACCGACGGTATGAAACCTCGGACTCCATATTTCTCACTGGCACACATGTCGGATGACGAGTATGTGGCGCGTACTAATTTTTGGATTGGACTTGGTCCTCTCCGCGGAAACTATTGAGTTGCGTATTTTACTCTAAATCATATGTTAAATTATGTTCTATAGACCATCGCTATATTTGGGCTATAAGCCATGTTTGGGGCCTCGTGCCGACTTGTTTACTCCCCTTGGGAGATTTTTACTGCCATTTCCTCACTGTTGATTCATTATTTACACTCAGTCATATTGTGCTTAACTGTTTTCGAAACTGAGCATTATTTACACTATTTGGAGATATAAAATGGTATTTTGGGTCGAGCACCCCGTTTTACTGAAACGCCCAATGGGCGTTTGAGAGGTTCTGACTGAGTGAGGCCGAGGGCCTGATTGTGAGGATATCATACGCCACGAGGTGTCTCGATATTAGCGCTTGGGCTGAAGGAGCCCCTCCGGAGTCTGTACACACCCCCAGTGAGCGCAGGTACCTACTGAGTGCTGAGTGCCGAGTGATGAGTGATTGGGAGGCATGAGTAACAGTCAGGTTACCCGAGGGGATGATACTGAGTGGCTGTGATGCGTGGCTAGAATTCATGATTTTAAGCATTATATACCTTGCATTTTATGAGCTTTAATGATAAAATACACGTCGTATGTGCCTAATGGGGTTTATTTTATGTGTAGGTGAATTGGAAATGGAAACGGGGCTAAACGGATGCAAATACGTCGAA
>ML433652.1:76889-130160 GCA_005239525.1 Nicotiana knightiana
TAGGTAAATATTTGTTTGAGTTTAGTTTAGTGGATAGTTAATCACAAGTCCCTGTGGGTACGATATCTGGACTTAAAATCCTATATTACTTGTCGACCATGTACACTTGCGTGTGCATTGGGAAATCAACCAACAGGCTGTGAGGTGTTGAGTCATGTTCTACCCGAGGGGCGATTTATAATTCAAGTTTTTTCCCGAAGGGATACTTATGATTCATTTCATTTTTACACTAAGTCTTTCGTTAATTTTTTTTTTTTTTGAAATTGTTGAGAAACACATTTTTCAAAGGATTTTTCTGAAGTTGGTTTTAAGGCATGATGATTTCATATATCTATTGTATATACTGTTGGAAAGAAAGGTTGTGCATATTGTGAATTGATGATATTGATTTTATGTGTTTCCTGCCGCTTAGACTTGATTTATTTTCTTTACTACTGAGTTGGCGTACTCGCATTACTCCCTAAACCCCTGTGTGCAGATTCAGGTGCAGATACCGAGTGTTATCCATCTATTCCGTGCAGAGCCGAAGTTCGGGATATAGAGGTAGTTGTTCAGCGTCCGCAACATCTCTGTTTTCCCTTCTTTTATTGTATCTAGCTATTTATTCGGAGGTTTTGTATTATAATAATATACATTTTGGCATATTTTTTTAGATGCTCATGACATGTTGACTCCAGATTTTGGGATGGTTTAGACTATTTAGCTGTTTATTTTGCCTAATGGATTTAGCAAATTCTATATACTTTATGAAATGCTTTGAAATGAGTTGGGGTTTTTGGAAAGAAATTGTAAATATGTGAATTGGCTAGCCTAGTTCCACGATAGGCGCCATCACGGCCGGTTTAGGATTTGGGGTCGTGACAAGTTGGTATTAGAGCCTAGGTTACATAGGACTCAACGGTCATGAGCAGGTTTAGTAGAGTCTTGCAGATCGGTATGGAGACGTCTGTAATTATCTTCGAGAGGATGTGGAACCCTTAGGAACAATCTCATTTTTCTTGAATTTTGTCGTGCCATTTTGTTGATTCTGGAAATCTAAACTTTTGTTGTTTCCTTCTCTCACAGATGGTGAGGACTCGCGCTACCGATCAGGGTGATCAGCCACCAGCTAGATCAACAAGAGGTCGGGGTCGTGGTAGAGGTAGGGGGCCAGCCCGTGCAGCAGCAAGGGCAGTGCCAGTTGATCCCCCTACTGTTCAGGGTCAGATTCCCGCCACAGATACTCCGACGGGATAGGCACCGACAGTGCCTATTGTTATTCCATGTCTTCAGGAGACCTTGGCCTTGATCTTGACGGTGCGTACCACCCTTGCTCAGGCCAGGGGAGGCAGTCAGACTCCAGTTGCTCGGATGCCTGAGCAGGGTACTCAGGGCCATAAGATACCGGTGGCGGATCCAGTCCGGCCAGTTGCTCCAGTTCAGGACTCCGTGGTTCCGGCTATGCCAGAAGACGAGCAACGTAGAATGGAGAGATTTAGCAGATTACAACCTCCGACATTCAGTGGCGCTAAGGGCGAGGATGCCTAGGATTTTCTGGATAAGTGTCAGAGGATGCTGCGTACTACTGGGATTTTGGAGACCAGTGGGGTCTCATTTGCCACATTTTAATTTTCTGGTGCTGCTTTCACTTGGTGGGAGTCTTTTGAGAGGCATAGGCCTGTTGGTTCAGCACCCCTCACCTGGCAGTAGTTCTCCACTATCTTTTTGGATAAGTATGTACCCCAGTCTCACAGGGAGGAGCAGCGCAGGCTTTTTGAGAAGCTGTATCAGGGAGAGCTATCAGTGACGCAATACGAGATGCGGTTTTTGGAGTTGGCTCGTCATGCTACCGAGTTGTTCCCTACTGATAGGGAGAGGGTTAGGAGGTTCGTGGATGGCCTCACTTATCAGCTCCGCCTATTTATGACTCGGGAGAGAGTGTCAGATACTACATTCGAGCAGGTTGTTGATATTTATCAAGATATTAAGTCGGTTCGCCGCTAGGAGCGGGAGGAGAGGGAGGTCAAGAGGCCTCGTGGATCGGGCAGTCCTTGTGGTACTCCCTACAGGGGGCAGTTTCAACATGGTAGAGGTCGTTCATTTAGGCCTCCTCAGTTAGTCAGCGCAACATATAGTGGTGCATCTTCGGGGCATAGTCCCCGTGGTTCTCAGCCAGGCCATACTTCATTTGGTTCCCTCCCAGCTCAGAGTGCAGATCGAGCACCACCAGTTCAGAGTTCTTCTATGCATGAGTCTTCCAGTGGTCGTTCTGGTGCTAGGGGTTTCTATCAGTCCCTGCCTCCAGCTCCAGGGATTTGTTTTGAGTGTGGAGAGTTCGGGAAAATGTGGAGGCAGTGTCCCCGTCGTCCCGGTGGTTCTTTTCAGTAGAGGGGCCAGCCCTCGACTTCACCTCCAGTTACTTCACCACCCGCCCAGGTAGCAAGGGGTGGTAGTCAGTCAGCTAGAGGTCGCCCTAGAGAGGGAGGTCGAGCAGGTGCAGGTCAGGCCCGTATGTATGCATTTCTCGCCAGGCCAGATGCTATGGCCTCCGATGCAGTGATCACAGGTATTGTCTCAGTTTGTTGCCGAGATGCTATGACTTTATTTGACCCTGGTTCTACATATTCCTATGTTTCTTCATATTTTGCCCATTTTTTGGATATGCCCCGTGAGTCTTTAGTTACCTCTGTTCATCTGTCGACTCCGGTGGGCGATACTGTTATTGTGGACCGTGTGTATCGGCCATGTGTGATATCTATTGGGGGTCTGGAGACCCAAGCGAACCTACTGTTACTCAGTATGGTCGATTTTGATGTGATATTGGGCATGGATTGGTATTCCCCGTGTCATGTTGTTCTTGATTGTCACGCTAAGACCGTGACCTTAGCTATGCCCCGATGCCCGAGGGTTGAGTGGATAGGTTCTTCTGAGTATATGCCTAGCAGGGTGATTTCCTAAAGGCTCAGCGCATGGTTGAGAAGGGGTGTCTATCTTATCTGGCTTTGGTGAGGGATGTTAGTGGTGAGGCTCCCGCTATTGATTCGGTTCCTGTGGTCCGTGAATTTCCGGACGTGTTTCTTGCAGACCTGTCGGGCATGCCGCCTGACAGGGACATTGATTTTGGTATTGACCTGGTGCCAGGAACCCAACCTATTTCTATTCCACCTTATCGTATGGCACCAGCAGATCTAAAGGAATTAAAGGAGCAGCTTCAAGAACTCCTAGATAAGGGGTTCATTCGTCCTAGTGTGTCACATTGGGGTGCACCGCTGTTGTTTGTAAAGAAGAAGGATGGTTCTATGTGTATGTGTATTGATTATCGACAGCTGAACAGAGTTACCGTGAAGAATCGGTATCCCTTACCTCGTATAGATGACTTGTTTGATCAATTGAAGAGTTCTAGGGTATTTACCAAGATTGACTTGTGTTCTGGTTATCATCAGTTGAAGCTTCGGAGGCCAGACATCCCGAAGACTGCTTTCAGGACTAGATATGGTCATCATGAGTTCCTGGTTATGTCATTTGGGTTGGCCAATGCCCCAGCAGCCTTTATGCACTTGATGCACAGTGTATTTTGGCCTTATCTGGATTCTTGCGTCATCGTGTTCATCGAAGATAGCTTGGTGTATTCCCGATCTCGGGAGGATCATAAGCAGCATTTGAGAGTTATGCTTCAGATCTTGAGAGAGAAGAGATTGTATGAAAAATTTTCGAAGTGTGAGTTCTAGCTTGATTCAGTAGAATTCTTGGGGCACGTGGTGTCCCGTGAGGGTATTCAGGTTGATCCGAAGAAGGTAGAGGCGGTGCATAGTTGGCCTAGACCGTCATCAGCTACCGAGATTCGCAGTTTCCTTTGTTTGGCAGAGTACTATCGCCATTTCGTCGAGGGGTTTTCATATATTGCTGCACCTATGACCAGACTGACCCAAAAGGGTGCTCAGTTTAGGTGGACTGAGGAGTGTGAGGAGAGCTTTCAGAAGCTCAAGTAAGCCTTTACTACAGCTTCGGTATTAATTTTTCCTACGGGTTCAGGTTCTTATACAGTTTACTGTGATTCCTCGAGAGTTGGTCTAGGAGCGGTTTTGATGCAGGACGGTAGGGTGATTGACGTATCCATACAGTTGAAGGTACACGAGAAGAATTATCTAGTGCACGATCTTGAGCTAGCAGCAATTGTTCACGCCTTGAAGATTTGGCGTCACTATTTGTATGGAGTGCATTATGAGATTTTCACTGATCACCGTACTTTGCAGCATCTGCTTATGCAGAAGGATCTGAACTTGCGTCAGATGAGGTGGTTGGAGTTTCTCAAGGATTATGACCTCACTATTTTATATCATCCGGGGAAGGCCAATGTAGTGGTCGATGCCCTGAGTCGCAGAGTAGAGAGTTTGGGGAGTCTAGCCTCCTTCCAATAGCAGAGTGTCCATTAGCACTCGATGTTCGGGCTTAGGCAGGTCAGTTGGTGAGATTGGATCTATCAGCGCCTCCGCGGGTATTGCAGGTCTTCTCTTTATGATCAGATTAGAGCACGACAGTATGATGATCCACACTTTCTTTTTCTTCAGGACAGGGTCCGTCGCGGTGATGCCAGAGATATGGTTATTGGTGATGATAGGGTCATGAGGATGCAGGGCCAGATTTGCGTGCCCAATGTAGATGGACTTCGAGATTTGATTCTGGCCGAGGCCCATAGTTCGAGGTATTCCATCCATCCGGGTGCCGCAAAGATGTATCAGAATTTGAGGCAACATTATTGGTGGAGGCGGATGAAGAAAGATATTGTTGAGTTTGTGGCTCGGTGTCTCAATTGTCAGCAGGTCAAGTATGAGCACCAGAGACCAGGTGGATTGCTTCAGAGATTTTTTATTCCGGAGTGGAAGTGGAAGCGGATCACCATGGACTTCGTAGTTGGACTCCCACGGACTTCGAGGAGGTTTGATGCTATATGGGTTATTGTGGATTGGATGACCAAGTCCGCGCACTTCATTCCTATTTGTACTGCTTATTCTTCGAAGCGGTTAGCTGAGATTTATATTAGGGAGATTGTCTGATTGCATGGGGTTCCAGTTTCTATCATTTCTGATAGGGGTACTCAGTTCACATCTCAGTTTTGGAGAGCTGTACAGAGAGATTTGGGTACTCAGGTCGATTTGAGCACAGCATTTCATCCTTAGACCGATGGGCAGTCGGAGCGTACTATTCAGATTTTGGAGGATATGTTGCGTGCATGTGTCATTGATTTTGGGGGTTCATGGGACCAGTTTCTGCCACTCGCGGAGTTTGCATATAATAATAGTTATCAGTTGAGTATCTAGATGGCTCAGTATGAGGCTTTATATGGTAGGGGCTGCAGATCTCCAGTTGGTTGGTTTGAGCCGGGCGAGGCTAGACTATTGGGCACAGACCTGGTTCAGGATGCATTTGGTAAGGCGAAGTTGATTCAGGATCGGCTTCACATGGCGCAGTCTAGGCAGAAGATTTATGCGGACCTAAAGGTCCGATATGTGTCTTTCATGGTTGGGGATAAGGTGTTGCTGAAGGTGTCACCCATGAAGGGTGTTATGCGGTTCGGGAAGAGGGGAAAGTTGAGCCCCAGGTTCATTGGGCCTTTTGAGGTGCTTCAGAGGATTGGCAAGGTGGCTTATAGACTTGCCTTGCCTCCCAGCTTGGCGAGTATTCATCCGGTGTTCCATGTTTCGATGCTCCGGAAGTTTGTTGGTGACCCATCTCATGTTTTGGACTTCAGCACGGTTCAGCTCGAGGGTGATATGTCATATGAGGTAGAGCCAGTGGCTATTTTGGGTCATCAGGTCAGAAAGCTGAGATCTAAGGATATAGCTTCAGTGAAGGTTCAGTGGAGAGGGCAGCCAGTGTAGGATGCCACCTGGGAGACTGAGCGGGAGATGCGGGACAGATATCCTCACTTATTCGAGACTCCAGGTATGTTTCTAGACCCGTTCGAGGATGAACGTTTATTTAAGAGGGGGAGGATGTAACGAGCCGGCCGGTCGTTCCGTGAGATTAGCCTTGTTTCCCCCATTTTTGCTTTATCATATATTTCTTAGCCTATTTATTTTGTGTTGGGTCGGTTGGTTCGAGTCCAGAGTGGTCGTGGTGAGAATTGAGACACTTAGTCTCTTAAATTAGCTTAATAGTTGAAAAAGTCAACTGGGAGTTGATTTATTGGTAAACTACCTCCAAGGTGGATTTTATGGCTCGGATAGCTTCGTTAGGTGATTTGGGACTTAGAAGTGTGTTCCGAATGAAGTTTCGATGTCCGGTGTAGAATTAGGCTTGAATTGGCGAAAGTTGGTTTTTGGCGATTTCCGATCGGCGGTGGAAAATAGGCTATCGGGGTCGGAATGGTATTCCGGAAGTTAGAGCAGGTTCTTAATGTCATTTTTGGATGTGTGCAAAATTTCAGGTTAATCGGATGTGTTTTGGTTGGTTTCGGCATCATTGGCGAAATTTAGAAGTTTCAAAGTTCATAGGATTGAATTTGATGTAATTTTGGTGTTTCGAAGGCTCGACTAAGTTTTAATAATATTATGGGGTGTGTTGGTAGGATTGATTGAGGTCCCCAGGACCTCGGGTGTATATCAGATGCTCAAACGGGCACTTTTTGGCCTTAAGAAGTCTGTTGTTTTCTGGTGTTTAGCAGTAGTGAATTCTTCACTGCGATCGCGTGGATTCATCCGTGATGGTGTAGAATAAAAGAGTGGGGCAGGCATTTTTGTTCTATGTGATCGCGTTTCTAGGATTGCGATCGCATAGGTTGGTCAGGTGAAGCAGTGCGATCGCGTTGCTAGGATTGAGATCGCATAGGTTGGTCAGGTAAAGTAGTGCGATCGTGTGGGTGTTGGAGCGATCGCGTAGAGGTTCTGAGGAGCGTGTGTGGGGTGGAGAGTTGTTCTATGCGATCACGTGTATTGATATGCTACGCATTGAGTTGGCTAGTCTGTACATCGCGATCGCGTGGCTGGAGTCGCGATCGCACTAAAGTGATTTTAAGTGCTGGGCAGAATGTTTTAAAGCCCATTGCGAATTTTTTCATCATTTTCCTCCATTGTCAAGCGGGTTGAGAGCTAATTAAGAGGGTTTGAAGAAGAAATCAAAGGGGATCTCTTGTAAGGTTTCCAACTTCATAAATCGTTTCTATATCATTCTCTAAGTAATTAAACCGAAAAATTATTGAAATTAAACTCACATTTGGGGAAGAAAGGTGCATGGAAATTGGAATTTTCTTTTGAGGATTTGAGTGGGCAATTTTGGTATGTATAGAATCGTGGGAGGACGAGGATTCTAGTGATGTAAATTTTATCGAATTCCGAGACGTGCGCCCGGGGCTCGGGTTTGGCCGAATTTCGAGATTTTTGTATAAATTGATAGTTTTCGATTGGGTTGTGTTCCTTTAGCGTATATTGATGATGTTAATCTGGTTTTGTTAGATTCGGAGAAATCGGGAGCCAATTTGAGGGGCAAGAGCATCGCGAACTAGTATTGTGGCCCGGTAGAAGTAAGTAATCGTTATAAATCTTGTCCTAAGGGTATGAAACCCCAGACTTCATATTTCTCACTGTTTTTAGAATGACGCACATGTCATATGACGAGTATGTGGCGTGCACTGATTTTTGGATTGGACTTGGTCCTCTCCGCGGCAACTATTGAGTTTCGTATTTTACTCTAAATCATATGTTAAATTTTGTTCTAAAGACCATTGCTATATTTGGGCTATAAGTCATGTTTGGGGCCTCGTGCCGACTTGTTTAGACCCCTTGGGGGCTTTTTACTGCTATTTTCTCACTGTTGATTCATGATTTACACTCAGTCATATTTTGCTTAACTATTCTCGAAACTCAGCCTTATTTATACTATTTTGAGATATAAAATAATATTTTGGGTTGAGTACCGCGTTTTACTGATACACCCTAGGGGCTTTTGAGAGGTTCTGACTGAGTGAGGTCGACGACTTGATTGTGAGGATATGATACGCCACGAGGTGACTCGATATTAGCGCTTGGGCTGAAGGAGCTCCTCCGGAGTCTGTACACACCCCCAGTGAGCGCATGTACCTACTGAGTGCTGAGTGCCGAGTGCTGAGTGATGAGTGATTGGGAGGCATGAGTGACAGTGAGGTTTCCCGAGGGGCTGATACTGAGTGGCTGGGAGGTGCTGAGTGATGTTTTACCCGAGGAGCGATTTATGATTCATGTTTTTGCCCGAGGGGCTACTTATGATTTATTTTATTTTTACACTAAATCTATCGGTTATTTTTATTTCTGAAATTGTTGAGAAACACATTTTTCAAAGGATTTTTCTGAAATTGGTTTTAAGGCATGATGATTTCATATATCTATGTATATACTATTGGAAAGAAAGGCTGTGCATATTGTGAATTGATGATATTGATTTTATGTGTTTCCTGCCGCTTAGACTTGATTTATTTTTGTTACTACTGAGTTGGCGTACTCACATTACTCCCTACACCCCTGTGTGCGGATTCAGGTGCAGATACCGAGCGTTAGACATCTATCCCGTGCGGAGCCGGAGTTCGGGATATAGAGGTAGCTGTTCAGCGTCCGCAACATCTCTGTTTTCCCTTCTTTTGTTGTATCTAGCTATTCGTTCGGAGGTTTTGTATTATAATAGTATACCTTTTGGCATATTTTCTTAGATGCTCATGACATGTTGACTCCGGATTTTGGGATGGTTTAGACTATTTAGCTGTTTATTTTGCCTAATGGATTTAGAAAATTCTATATACTTTATGAAATGCTTGAAAATGAGTTGGGGTTTTTGGAAAGAAACTGTAAATATGTGAATTGGCTAGCCTAGTTCCACGTTAGGCTCCATCACGGCCGGTTTAGGATTTGGGGTCGTGACAGATAGCATATCAAGAATGCACATAGGTAGAGATATAACATGCAGATTTAACTATCATAACTGAAAAAGTATGACTACAGCTAAGGAAAATAGATCAACATGGAAAATTAGCCCTATCAGGTCTCAAAACATAAATAAGATAGCTTAGACATGATTTCTAGCTTGAATAACAAGTCACATAGTCATACCAATGGAGAAAACCTAATGTCAAGAAGCATGACATAAACACAAAGCACATAATAGCCTACGAACTACCCCGATCATCCATAACTCAATGCACGCATACACGCACGTCACCTAGCACGTGTGTCACCCCCAACCCATCTCAAACATCATAATTCTCAAGGATAATTACCCGAAAATGTAAGTTGAGATATTTTACTTACCTTGAACAAGCTAAATCAAATGCCGAGCAAGCCAAACAATACTCTAGAAATGCCATCCCGCGCGAATCATCCTCAAGACTAGCCAAAAGCAACTCAAAAATCAAATAATGCCATAGGAATCAAACCCAAACGATAAAGGTCAAATCTTTAATGAAAACCTCAAAGTCAACCAGAAAGTCAACCCGAGCCCACACATCGAAACTTGACAAAACATACAAATTTTGACATGTCATTTGAATAATGAGTCCAAATACTAATTTCATCCAGTTCCGTCCCCGAATTGATGTTCAAAACTCATTTATTCACTTTAGAAAAGCTTGGACGAAAACAATCCAATTCCTCTTTTAAATTCATCAATCAAATGCCAAAATCGAAGATAGAATCATGTGATATAATCAAATCTAAGAAGAAAATACTTACCCCAACCCATGCGGTGAAAATCCTCAAAAATTGCCCAAAATCGAGCTCCAACTCTCAAAATGTGATAAAATGAACAAACCCTCGAATATATAATGCTCTGCCAAGGTAAGTTGCATCTGCGATAAAATGACCGCTTCTACGGAACCACATATGCCGCCTCAATCTCGCTTATGAAAAAATACCTCAACTCAGCACCTATCACTTCTCCGATCAAAACTCTGCTTCTGCGCTCAAGAGACCGTGCATGCAGTCACGTAGATGGGCTCAAGTCCCTGCACCTACGGACTTTATGCCAACTAGACCATCTTCCCTTCTACGATAACATGTCCACATCTGCGGACTCGCATCTACGTCAAAAATTCCGCAAATGCGGAAACACCGGCACCAAAAATTCTTCAGCAATGCAACATCAGACAAAATGATTTGAAAAACACGTCCAAAACTCATTCAACCCCCACGGGACCCTGTCCAAACATAGCAACAAGTCCAAAACATAACAGAGACGTACTCGAGGCCTCAAATAATAGATAACAACATCAAAACTATGAATCACACCTCAAATCAAACTTGATGAACTTTTGAACTTTCAACATCCAAAACTTGTGTCGAACGACATCAAATCAACTCGGAATGACCTCAAATTTTGCACACAAGTTCTAAACGATATAACGAATCTATTCCAACTCCCGGAACTACAATCCAAACTTGGTAACACAATAGTTAACTTCCAGTAAAACCTATAAATTTTCCAAACCTTCAAATTTCTAATTTTCGCCAATGAGCGCCAAAACCTTTTAAAACATCCACATGAAAATTTGGGGTATTCACCCAAGTCTAAAATCACCACAACAGTGTACTACCATTTTCACCCATTCGAACACACACTAATTAACAAAGAAAAGTTTGCATAATTTGGGAAAAACTAAGTAGCAGGTTCCGTGATTCATGAAAGAGTGAAGCTGGAATTCACAGAATGCTTTCTAATGGAGACGTAAATCTAAGCATTGAAATTAGGAAGAAAGAACAACTAACAAGATTAATAGTAATCTCTCCTATAATTTTAGCATGTAGATTCAGAGACGAGATGCTGTAATTTCTACTCAAGAAGGTATATAATTATGCATATTCACATCAAGACATTCGAGTTAACCAAACGTGCAAACCTGGTAAACCACACTAGATGAACTACTTGTAACATTCAAGTACTCTCATTATACAAGGAAAGAACAACCAAACTACATTAATCATATATCCTAGTTTTTGCTTCAGAATAAAATATTTAACTTATCTTTCAACAACCTACGAGAGTAAAATGTTAACAGATTTTAAACTCTAATAAAGGGCGGAAATAGAAACTAAGACAACAAAGATAAGTAGATATTGCTTCAAGATACGAGAATCATGATTAACTACTACCATTGAACTAGCTAAGTAGACTTGACTTGATGATAAAATTCTCAATACGAGAGATCTAGACATGGATGGCAAATCAGAGAAGCGAGGCACGAGATATTGAAACATTTGATCAATTATCTACATTTTAAATTCTGAGTTTGAAAAAAGCCATCCTGACTTCACGAAACAAAATTTGATCTGTCATGATGTTTAACATGAAGGTTGGAAGGCAACATATTAACGAGGCTCAAGTAAGCAGGACAATATGTTCATATTCGCATCATATTATTACAATGTAATAAAACATGAAGACGAGATGAAAAACATAAGGTTTGAGTCAATTGAAGCCTTCAACTTTGTCGCTGCCTTAACAAATGAAGTAAATAGGTTTTGATAAAAATTTGAGATCATGATCTATGGCATTAGTTCGACTGAATTAAATCCATAATGGGCTAAAAGAACTTTACAGAAAAAGATTCAGGAACCCATTTCAAGCTCAAACTAACAAGAGCAAATCATTAAGCTCATAAGATCAAAGCCCATGAATCAATCATCTAAGGTTTTTAGCTAAAAGTTAAAAGTTCAGTTCAAACAAGAGCAATTCAAGTAAAAGCTAAATAAATATGAGACTTCAAACGTGTAAAGCAAGCTAAACACACTAAAGCATAGAAAGAAGACCACTCGAATTAGTTCTTAATTAACCCCAATAAAATCAATTCTCAAACACTCATCAAACTAATTAACACTCTGTTTGGATCATTGCTCCCCGTGTTTTATAATATATCGTATTGTATTGTATTATATTGTATCGTATTGTTTTATAAATACAATGTTTGGATAGATTGTATTGTTTGTTGTTGTTAAATAATAGTTTGCTGTTTAGTTTGATTGTATCGTACTGTACTGTAACTGATAAGTTTACTAAAATACCCTCAATTGTTTTAAATATTTGATTTATCAAGAATTAAACATAAAAATTATTTAAGAAAACCCCTTTCTATTTATCACTAATTATGTTTTATATATAAATTAAGAAATTAAATTTATGCAAATTCTATCGAAATTAGTTGAACTTTTAAAAATAACAATAAGTACACATATTCATAATTAGATCATAATAATAATAAAAAATTTAAAAAAAATGTTAAGTAGAATCCATTCAGACAAAAGTAAAACAAAACCTTTACCTGAAGAGTATGGAGAAGCGGCAGAAGAACAAAACGAGTTTTTCACGTATGTAGGTTATTATACATGTTATATTTGGGATGCTGTCTTTGAGAATTTATATAGGTTATTAGACTTCACGTAAAATTTTATTATAGAATTATATGAGAAAGAGACTTTGCTATTATTTAAAATAAAAAAAGGTAAAGGGTAGAATAGAATTATAAAGTAATAAGTTAGAGCGTAATTTGAAAGAAAAATAGGAAACAATTCCACCACACCAAATCGAATGTTTCAAAAAATGTGACTTTTTATTGTTTCGCAACAATAAATTTAAAAATACAATACAACCAATTTTAACTAAACAATCAAAATAAACATTGCTCTGAAAAAACTAGACAATACGATACAACGGGTACTAACCATCAAAAAAAGCTGTAAACGTTGGTTCTTGTTATATTAAGATCAGCACCAAAACAAAATATAGAAGAGAAAAGAGATAGGCCTGAAAGAGGCTCTTAATTGCGAAAATTCCAGCAATTAATCGGATAGAATAGAGTGACAGTTACAATCAAAACTCGGAAAAAACAATCAAACTCAAATGGAATCACGAACCACACCTCGAACAACAGCAAGAACTTCGAACCTGAACACCTCAAATAATCTCCGTTGTTTGAAATGAAAATCAGTGAAAAAGGAACCAATTTTTATTTTTGTTTTTCTAATTTCAAAGTAGAAAGAGAACTAGTATCAAATGAAAAGACTAAACTATATTTTGTATTTTTTTGATAGAATCCCAATTCAAAAATCACATGTTGAAGCTCAGAAGAACCAAAACCCTAACTCTTTCTCTGCTTTTTCTCTTGACCCAAAACTCCCCAAAAAATTTAAAATGCCAAGCATATATAGAGCCTCTCGAAGCTTATTTGCTTCTGCTCCAAGAAAACCATGTGGGATCCCCCAAATAAAATTCAAATCCCTTTTCTAAATAAAATCAGAGAAATGGAGGGCTTTGGGTCAAAAACTTTCATCCACTGGCTCCCGTTTTATAACATACATCAAATGATTTCGGATTTGTTCCAAGAAAAGGCAAAACGAATGGAAAACACATGAGGAAGAGACGAGTGGAGGGGACCATTGGGGGGACTGTGTGACATGGATGGCCAGGAAAACACATTGCGGTGGCAGAGCTGAGAGGAGAGGGTGGGTGCGACTAGTTGGGTCTTTAAGGTTTGGCTTGTTTTGGACTAGGCTTTCATATTATAGAGAATTCACTAGGAAAACTTTCTAGTTGTCTTCTAAAGAGGTAAAGTTCTAGCCCAAACTTTCCATTTCGAGTTCGGGGTAGAAGATGGGTAACGGGGATGTGATTCTTGGGTATGAGAGTGTTATTTATGCATGCATATACCAACAAAGTTTGCGGGAAGGTTGTTGAGCTCAAATGGGTAAATATTGGGTTGTGGGATGAAGAAATTCACCCTAGAAGAACCTTGAAATCATAACACACACCTAGTGTTTGATAAAATGCTTAAATGAGCTAAACCCACGAATATCTTCCTAATTATGGTTTGATTTTTTCGTCTCTCTATAGATTGAAGTTGCTAGGATTTCCAGAACATTTTAGAATTTGAAGAAAGCTCAAGCACGGCATGTTGGCTAAACTTATCTCTAAGAATTGAATTCCATGATGTTCTTGTAAGTCTCGAGTATTATGGGCCAATTTCTTATTTCTCATGTCCTGAATTATTCATTATAATTTGATTATTCCGAATAAACTTTGTGTCGAAGGATATATGTTCAACATGTGTTCCGCATGCTCTTATCATATTGTGTATCCTTAGGGAATATATTCAAATGTGATCGACGTGTCAAAATATTATGAATTCAATCATGTTTCATTTGAAAGTTAGTATGCCAAATTGTGAAAGAAAACTCAATGTGATTAAGACTCTTAATTGCTCATACGTATACTTAAAGTCTTGATTTGAAATGCCTAGTTGCTGATAATCTATGATGATGCTTGATAGTGAAAGGGATGAATATGCAATATGAAATACGGCCGACGTGCCAAGAATGACGGACGCTAGTAACAATGAAATGAAAATATGTGTAAAAGATTATGAAATGAGCTGAAAATCCTTTATATAATAAACACTTTGGAGTATCGTTAGTCACCGAGGAAGGGTAGGTTGAAACAACCTAACCCCGAAACCATACGTACCGGTGTAGGAGTGATTGAGGGGTAAATCGCTGAATTAATGTGTGAGGATATTTCCCCTTAAATGGAATGAGATTGATGTGATTGGATTGTTTCCCCTTAAGTGGGATGAGAGGATTGCTAGTGAAATGTGATGTCGATCCACACAACATTGTGGTGAGACGGCCTAGCGAGATCGGACGCCATGCCGAGCACATGGTGGTGATTGTGATTGTGATTGGATGTCATTGGGTGAGACGACCTAGCCGATCGGGCCGTGATCGGACTCTGTGCTAAAATCACGGTGGTTTATCGGTAATAAAGATCTCCCAACCTAAAATATTGAAATTTCTTTGAAAACTTATCTTGCTCCTAACTTGATGCTTTCGTATTGTTTGAGGCTTTCATTGCTCCTATCATTGTTTCTCCTTATATTGTCTCTCGTTCTATTGAAGGTGTTAGTCTTACATACTAGTACTATTCTATATGTACTAACATCCCTTTAGCAGGGGAATTGCATCTTTAATGGATGCAGGTGGTTCCGTAGCAGATAACATTGATCGGTAATAGCGGTACACCCTCTTCCCAACTAACTTGGTGAGTCCCGCTTCATTTCGAGCTCGTGTATCTTTTGTCCCTCATGTATTATGTTTTGAGGTATAGCTCGGGACTTGTTGCCGGCAATATCATAGTACTCTTTTACATCCGTTAGAGGCTCCGTAGACATAGTGTGGGTTGTATATTAGTGCTGGGAAAGTCAAACTAGAATGTTGTATTTGTATCACATGTTCCACTTCAAACTATGAATGTGTAATGTATTTTGGAAATCATAAATGAAGTAACTATTAGTAATGGGATTGTGTTGTTCACGTGATCATCTTATTTTCTAATTAATGGGAATGCACCTTCACTTCATTCATCAGTTAGTTCGGGTAGAAAGCATCTAGCGGGCTTGCTTGGCCGATTTATCTCGGTTGAGCACCGGTCGCGCTCCCCGAGGTCGGGGCGTGACACTAAATTAAAATAATATTATTAAATATTTATGTATGACCTTAAAATAAATGAAACTATAAATAAATAATAAGAGAGGAAATGTTATAAAGATGAAAATATTTTTTTGTGTTTCAATTTTAAAAACAAAAACAACAAAAATAAATTAGTGAAATAGAGATATAAATAGATTAGGATTCTTGAAAAATTAAAATGAACTCAAACAAATATGTATAAAATATTCAAGTAGCTTGAAAATGTGTCGGTTAAAAAATTACATGTTCACAACTGCCCCTCATTGCTTAGAATCACTCAGAGTTTTCGAGCAAAGAATTAAATAAACAGCGTAATTGATTTCTTACCCAACTCTTATTTAAAATAAAATAAAGACATATAAAAAGAATGTGTAACAACTCGGTTGGTTGTTTTGCTTTCCAAATCTTTGTTTCTCTACTTAACACTTTTCGAGTGTGCTTTTCATGTTTTCTAACTTGCAGGGGAGATTGGTTTGGCTTTGGAAGGTTGGGGTTGAATTCATAAGACTTAGTTCAATAATAGTGGCCTAAGGTGGCCAAGTTTGACATGAGTCGACACTTTGAGTAAATGACCTCATGATCGGACTTTAAAGGTACCAATATGTTCGTAAGATAATTTTGGAGTTGGGCATGTGTTCAAATCAAATTTCTGGTGGAGGAGGAGCGTTTTCAGCGCTTTTTTTCGATAGTTGGCGTTTTGAATGTTTTAGAGTTATCTAAGTTTGATTTAAAGTAGACTATGGTTCTATCAATATCCATTTGGGATTCTGATCCTTGGAATAGGTTTATAACTTTTCAATAAATTTGACGGCATTCCTAGTTGTCTAACTATGATTCTTCATGGAGCTAGTTGGGAAAAGTTTGATGTTCAAAGGTTGATTAATTTGGTTTTGAGATGTGATTCTTGGATTCCATATCATTTTACGTGTTCTGAGACCTCGAGTAGGTCTGTAGTATTTTTATGGGCGTGTTGGTATAATTTGACGGGGTCCGGGTGGCTCGAGTGGGTTTCGTACCACCCGGAGCCAAACTGGAGTTTGCAGATTTCAGGTTTTGGTTTTGTCCCTCGCGAACACGGTGGGAGCCACGCATTCACGATGAAGGAGTTGGGTTGGACGCATTTTGTGCTTCACATTCGCGTTGGTCGAGCCGCATTCGCAAAGTCTTGGGTAGGGGTGTGCATTCGATTTTGACCCTTATCGATAATTACTTATCGATTATCGATTTGTACATATGCTTATCATTATCGTTCAATAAGGTTTCGATTTTTTCGTTTTCGATTTATCAATTTTTGGGGCTTATCGATTCGATTATCGACTACACCAATAATTTTGAAGTGTAGGAGTGCTGGAACTAAGTACATGATCCCCCTTTAAAAGTTCTGCCCCGCTGCTATTTATCGCATTTTGTCGAACACTCGAAAACTTGCCCAATTTGTCGCTGCTTCTATCTCCCTTGTTACTGCTTGAAACTGGAACTAATTGATGGTTAATGGAACCATCTTTTAAGGTTATTAGGTAATCAATATTCCCATCAATATTGAATTTCTGGAAATCTGCTCATCATCACTCCCATTGCCAAGAGCAGCAAAAGAATTAGAATTTTTGGAAATCTGCTCAACCTGTTGCACCTTGTTCTTGTTTGGAGTGCCTTTTTTGCTAGACACCATTGTCCCATGGTTTTGTAGCAGCTCCAGAAGCCTGATTTTCCTCCTCTAATGCCTGAGAAACATTATTCACAGCTGCTGCAATTCCAGTAGCTGATAGCTCGTGAGACACCAATCGAGCACCATAGGTGGCAAAAACAACAGAAGGAACTCCAGGTGCTGCAATTTGTTGCGACTGCCCATCTTTTTTCTTTTCTTTAACACTTGTATCAGTTGAACCATCCAAAACATTCACAGTACTGTTCTGTTATCAGTAGGTGCACGATATGTCGCAACTGATACTTTTGAAGCAGCTATCCAAACATCTAGTTTAGATGTTGCTGGTATTAGAGAATCAGGAGTTTAGATGCTGCTGGAGTGCTGGTATTAGAGATGTTGCTGGTTAACTGAATCAAAATTATTAGTTCCAGCACTCCTACGCCTCAGAACTGAATAACTAATTGTTTTGAGAATTTCAGGTATTTTATTCACCAAAAGATTAACAGAAGGATACAGAAAGCACCAATCACAGCAATGGTCAAGTGGCAGTAAACAAACCATTTGAATTGAACCAAAAAACTGAAAAAAAATCCAATCTTTAACTTACACCAACACCAAATTGCTCAATATATATCAACCCATCTTGTATAATTCAGTAAATGAATCATGGGTTTGAACAAACTAAAATATCAGTCCCGTTTGGATCATTGGAGCATCAGTAATGGGACTCAAGCTTTAGACCTGAAAGAAATTAAGAAAAATATTAAGAACTTTGTAATACATCACATTCTTTTACAAGTATATTATTTAAAATGGAGAACTTACATAGCAGCTAACAAACGCTAGCAAACATCGTTGGTGGAAGCTTCTTTGTCAAGATTAGTAAAATCTAATAAGAATATATATTAACAAGTCAAGAAATTAATATATTATTTAACTATCTTAAGAAATACAATAAAATTAATTCAAATATACATACCTTCCTCGAGTGTCTCGAGAAAATCTAAGTCTTCCTCAACATTTACAGGAAACGATTCACTTCGAAGCCAATCTTGAAGGCACACTAGAGTTTCAACCAATTTAGGAGTTAATGAACTCCTAAATTGGTCAAGAATACGCCCTCCGGTGCTAAATGCACTTTCAGATGCCACACTTGAAATAGGAATAGCAAGCACATCTCGAGCCATCTTACCAAGAATAGGAAATCTAGGTGAGTTCACCTTCCACCAAGCCAAGATATCAAAGTCCGGTCTTTCATTTTCAGGATCTTCTGCAAGATACTTTTCCAATTCTGTTTTAGAATCCACACCTCCACTTGCGGCTTTATGTTTCCTTATTTCATCTAAGAGTGCACCTAAACCAGTTGAAGTTTCCATTGTGCTGAATGAAGAGTTTGGTAAAGAGGTAGAAACTTTACCACCAGTATCTTTTGAAACCGACTTAGAGACATACTCATTAAACAATGAACTCATATAAGTATGAACCTCTTTTTAAATAATTGTCCCTTCATCATCTCCAAACATCTTCTTAAGTACAAAATTAACAGTAGTAAACTTGTAGCGAGGATCCAAAACACAAGCAATGAAAATCATTTTGTTCATTTTTTTTTGGTTCACCCCAATACTTCTCAAATTTTTTCCACATACTTAATGCCATCTCACTCAAAATTTCATCTTCAGTTATTATTAATCGATTTAAGTAAATAGAAACTTGACCAATTTCAATAAAATAGGCATTCGATGTTACATAAAGTGACCCGGACACCTTCAAAGTGAGATTATAAAATATTTCAAGAAATTGTGCAATTCTCTTTACTTCATCCCAATCAGTTCTTGTAAGAATACCTACAGGCTTTCCATCTGAAATGGCATCAAAAATAACATAACGTGACAAGCCGGTAAGATAACATGACAAGCCGGTATCACGATCAGAATATTCTTTAATTGCACGCTCATATTCAATNGCTTTTTCTTCAAGAAAATCCCATGCCCGAGATCGTTTTTTCCTTTGTTTTGTAACTATCAAGTGAGTAGTTGCAGCAGTAGACTCGGAACCTCTACTTTCATCAGTCACTTTATCAATTTTATCATTTTCAGCCATGTGAAGTGAATGAATAATGTAACTTACAGTCTTAAACGAGTTGAATGAACTATGAAGCAAAGCAAGACGAAGTCAAAACNCAATTCCACCTTCTTAACAATATTTTCACTTTCACAACATTCCTGAAACTTCCTCAACCTACCAGGAGACTGTCTAATGTATCTGACTACACATGTAACACGAGCAATAGAAATACCTGACTCTTTTAAACCATCTTTCACAATAAGATTTACAATATGTGCCATGCATCTCATGTGAAGGTGTTGACCATTCATGGAATTGGTTCCCCAATCATCTAATTTGTCAAACAACTTCTCCACGGTCACATCATTTGAACTAGCATTGTCAACTGTGACAGTAAAAATCTTTTGCAAACCCCACTCACGCAAATAATCAATAATACACCTAGCCATATCTTCACCTTNTACAGACAGAAATACAAACTACCTCATCTTGAAATGGACCAGCGAAATTGATTACTGAAAGAATGAAACCGAAAATGTTACCAGAGATTATGAGTCAGATTTCTTAGACATTTAGAGTCATATCAGTAATCAGATACTTGCAAGTAAAAAAAACCGAGAAAACCCATTTGGAGAAAGAGAATTACCAGATCTATGGAAGAAAGAAGGAATTTTGAGTGAAGATCTCGGAACCCAAACTTCAGTGAGGTTTTTGAGTGAAGAAATGAAGTTCTCGCAGCCGGAAATGAACTGAAGAACTGAACCAGTGAACAATTTGTAAGAATGACTTTTGCATGAATTGGCTAACTGAAGAACTCAAGAACTGAACCAGTGAACAAGGAACTCGGAAGTCTCTGAACTTTGAGGAGGAAATAATAGGGTGGTGTACTGGTGCATGGTGTGATGGTACTGTGGTCGACACTCGACCATCGACGGAACTCATAACTCGGAAGTCTTGAAGAGGAGGAATTAGGGATTAAGGAGGAAAATAGGGTTCTGGCTTATGGGCTTCTGGATGACTGGCTGTCTGGTTGTAGTTATTAGGTTGTATTTGTTAGGGTAAAGAAAAGTGAAAATAATAAGTTATGGGTATTATAGAATAAGGGGTATTATAGAATAAGGGTATAGAATAAGGGTATAGTTGTCTTTTTAGTATATCTTATCGATTTATCGATAAATCGATAAGCGAAGTGGACAAAATCGAAATTAAAATCGATAACTCCATAAAAAAAATTTCGGAATCGAAATCGAAATTGATAAATCGATATCGATAAATCGATAACAAATAATCGATTCGATTTATCGATAAACCGATTCGATTGCACACCCCTAGTCTTGGGTCAGTGAAGTTATACATTCGCAAGAGGGAAGACGCGGTCGTGAAGAAGGATCTGGGACGGGGGGATGGAAGGTCGTTGTCTTTCGCGAAAGGCTGTACGCATTCGCGAAGGATAGGCTAGGTTAGCCATTGCGATCACGGGTCCCTAGTCATGTTTGTGATGAGGATTTCTAGGGCGATGGTAGTTTTGCTTTCGCGATCGTGAGTATTATTCCGTGATCTCAAAGAAGGATCACCTGGGCAGAACATCATATAATATGGGATTTAGGCTCTTTTTGCCATTTTTCACTTGGCTTGGCTAATTTTGGAGTTTCTAGGGGGGGGGGGAATTTTCTTCAAGCACTACAAGGCGAGTGATTTCTATCTAATGTGAGTTAAATACATGAATTATGGATAGATTTTAACATAGAAATTAGTAGAATTATGGGATTTTGTTGAAAATCTAGGGTTTAATAAATTATATATTTGAGTTTGTAAGGTCATGGGTAACAATTATCTATGAGAATTTCTGGAATCCGGGCACGTGGGCCTGGGGTTGAATTTTATGGACCTTTTGAGTTTGGTTGGGAAATTACTCTAATAGATAAATATGATTGTTTGGGCGTGTATTAATCGATTTATGCATAAATTGACTAGTTTCGGATTGATCGATATCAATTTGAGGTGACTAGTGAAGTTTAAGAGCTAAGTAGAGGGCTTGGAAGCGAGGTAAGTCTCTTTCCTAATCTCGTGGATAAAAATTATCCCCATAGGTTTTCCAATTTTTGTGATCTATTTTTTATGGGAATTACGCATGTACGAGGTAACAATAGTCCGTGCATAGTTAAAGTCATGCTTATGTCTGGGTAGACATAGGACTTTACCATACAATATTTGTATTACTTGAACTCAACTTATTAGTTTAATTACTAAAATTTATGAATGATACTGGATTAGATATTATGTTAGGCCGAGCCTCTTTACCTTGAGTTTTGGGTGCGACACTTGATTGTTTGTAAAAACCATGCTTTCTTTATGTTCCTATCCTTGTGTTGTATTTTTGTGACCTGTAGTTCGGAAAGTCCCTTTATTCGGGAGGATCGGGCCTTACGCCTCGACAATTCTATGAAATAGCATTATGGATTAAGTCATACAACCTCGATAATTTATTTGAGATGCATCTATGGATAGGGTAGTACAACTGTAAGGCCCCGTCAAATCTTTTCAAAAGAACCGGGGTTTTGTGGTGCTAGGGTAGGCGTAGGTGATAATAGTAGTATAAATTATTCGCAGCGACAGTGCGCTTGGGAATTGAAGGAAAATATTTGGCAGAGATGGGCATTTCTGCGGCCCAATAATCACTTTGCGGGTTGCAGCCATTTTTGGCCAATTTTTATGTCAATTTCATGGCCAATTAGACGACCACATAATCATTTCGCGGGCCATATTTTGGTCGCATAATCATCCTTAGAGTTTTGCGGAGGGAGGTTCTGTGGCGCATTATGCGACCGCAGAACATGTCTGCGGGCCGCAGAGTGAAGCAGGCCACTAAGTTTCGAAGGCCATTTTGTGGACCGTAGAACCATTATGCGGTCGCATATGCGACCACAAATCCTTCCCCGTGGCTTCATTTTTGAGGTTTTTAAACCCGACCCTATTTCGTTGAAACATACTCCATAGTTCATTTTAAGCATATTTCTGATACTTTTAGAGTGATAAAGTGTCACGAACCCAAAAATCATTAAGGTCGTGATGGCGCCGGACCCCACTGTCAGGCAAGCCAACACTTAATAAATAAATTAAATCTTTATTTTAAAATTCTCGAAGTCATTCCTTTTTCATTTTCTTAAATAATAATTAGCGAACTTCTACTGAGTAAACAATAATATCTTAACAAATTTGAATAGTGAATAAATCCCATGATTTCCCAAAACCCGGTGTCATAAGTGCATGAGCAAATTTTCTAGGAATTATACATTGTACTATAATATTTGTCTGGAAGACAAACTGGACAAGAAATTTAAAATAAATACAATACATCTGAGGAAGACTTTGCCGCCTGCGGGTCGTCTCCGGATGGTGCAGCTCGTCTAAGTCTCCAAGTCAGCCACATCACTGCATCAAACAGGGCCACTAGCTATGAATGTACCTGTGCAATAAAAATGCACAACAAGTGTAGCATGAGTACGAAAACAACGTGTACTTAGTAAGTATCCCACCTAACCTCAAAGAGGTAGTGACGAGAGGTCGAATTTGACACATGCTAGAGGTCAATTTAATATAATCAAGGGTGACTCTAAGCATGGATATCATAGGCAAGTTAACAAGTAGCGAGAATAAATAACAACTTCTTTCACGTTTAACATTTTAAAATCCTCATCATTTCAGTTGACAATATAAAATTTCCAAGCCAGTAATCAGGTAAAAATCACAGTAAATACGCAGTAATATCATGCGCAAGCAATGCTGAGGGTCGAACGGCCCGAACCAACATAAATGTAAACTGTGCACTGTCGAAGGGTCGAACGGCTCGAACCATAGATGCATCTATCTACCCGCAGTGGTGTACGGCCCACTCCCATGAGAGTAGTGGAATAAATCACCCTGCTCGCAGAATATAAATTGCGAAGCAATCACACACAGTCATGCACATTCCAACAATCCATCCCGACTACATCGGGAAAATCAAGTACTCAAGTAAATGACAATTTCTCTTTTAATGGTCATGAAAATAGTATTTAAATATTTTCCAGAAATTTATTTGCCAAGTTCGATAAGGTTAAACATTTTAATTTCATCAGTAAGATTACATGTACGGCAAATAGAACATGTTTTTGGGTCCTAGACCAAATCTTCAATCCATTACGTGACTACATGTCACACTCATACGATCTTCCCGTGGTCATGCACCCACGACCTTTCCCACGAGGTAACAAGTCTACTCATCCATACCACTGACCACACTAATACTGAAAAACACATCAAGAACCCATGACAAGGATACAAAGCCTCTTTCACCAAACACCGATCTCAGGTGACACCGGAGACAACACCAGCTTACTCTAGACATTCTAATCCCTTCTTCTTGCTCACCCGAGCTCATGACATCCTTGTCAACACCGAACCGCTATCTTGATCCTTACTTTCAATTACATACTGCTTACTGCACCTGCATGCCAATATGAGATAGCGCAGGAATTCCATCATAACTCTTGAACCACTAATAGGGTAAACTAGAAACCTTTTTTTTTCTTTTCTCACCTCATTTCAAGAGAACCATAACAACACACGAGTAAATTCTCATAATCACAAAACAAGCAAATCCTCAGGGAATATTCTATACCCCCATGATCCTTCCGAGATCCGCCTACACCTGACAAGCCATATTACTTGAATGCTTCCAAATAAATCCATTACGGCGGCCGACAAGCCTCGCACACACCGGCACAAACCACATGCATAACTTAATCATATTGAAGGAACTGATCACTGTCTCACATGTTCCATTCCAACCATGGCTAACCAATCTATCTTCTTTTAATCATCCTTAATCGCCTCAGAAACAATAGTAACCCCATTCAACTCATAACAAACTCAATCTTCACTCATCCCGAGTGGCCTTGACTCACGAGACCATGCTATCTCAATCCCACAAACCGTCTCACACCCTTCTGATAATCTTTCTACACCCCGGAGTTTACTTCTCTCACTCCCCCAATACTATACTGCACGCTGAAAAATATCATAGAACAATCCAACCATTTTCCCTTTGTCAAAAATTATACTGCAAAAGCTCGATTCTTAATCATACTGCTGCCTGAAACCCTTAAACACCGCATTCTTAACCTTCGAGTCTGCTAGGACCGCTATTTAGAGTCACCCACTCTGACTTGGCCCCGAATACAATCAACTCCAAGGCTATTCTAGGACACGAACACCCTTTCAATGAAGCACGTGACTGAGTCACTACCCTAACAACTCGCCTATGCCTTAAGCATAAATTTTGAATCTTCCAAAGCCTAACCCTGGTCCAATAGGGCCAACTTTTAAACACATTTATCAAATCCCATGCATAATTACCATTTTACTCCTTTCCCCTTAGCTGCAATAACTTTCCAATACACCGATAATCCGTAACGTCATGAGACGATAGTCCTGCAACCCAATTGCAGGTAATAGGAATCTCCCACTTATCCCGAAGCTACTCCTTGCACCACTCTGGATTCTTCTAAATTCTTCTGTTGGCATTCCCTAAATACTCAAGTTCCCTAGCATCATTCACATATTCGGCCTCCCACCGAATAACCACTAGAATTCCTTGCAGAAACTTGCCAACTACAAGACCGCTAACCTTTCCACAAGAGATAACCCACATGTGGAAATTTACCAACTGACACCTTCCAACGACGCAGTACTTCACACTCTCTACAACATCAATACCCCATCCTAAGCATGTTCTCATTCACCAACTTTACCAGTCTGTCCGCCCTTCACGGACATCTACTAAATGCGCTACAATATCTTTTAATTCACCACTATGCTGCCGCACTCCCACTTTGGTTAACCTCATTCCTTTAAGATTACCTGACTTCCTTTTCTTACGCCTGGTCTTTTAGAAATTTAGCCTTCGCCTGACACTTCCCACATGTCTTCATTCATCGTATGTTGCCCAATTCAATATCATTCTCTGTAGCTCTTAAACCAGCAGATCACCACGACTTCAAACTCTTCGAAGATCATCCTTCTCGAGCTGGGTTCATTAGAAATAACTATTCACTTCTGAACCACCACACACCACGATCTTTGACTACCGCTTCTTCAATACTACTTCACAACACTCTGACCCAATGCAACCGAAGAACTATGACACCGGCAAACTTAACACATTATATTCGATAAAAACAGCGATACCACATCACAGATTAAAACTCCACCTCGCTTGATAACACCAAGTCTTATTATTTTATCCCCCAGACTTGAACATTCATAGTCCAATTGCCCTTCCTCCGCCAATACTGAATTACTGAAATCTCGAAATTACGCTCTGAGAAGACCTCCCTTCAAGTCATTCATTACCCCGACATATGGGCAAGCATTCTACCATCATATCAACACCGCGCGATAACCAATCGTAAGCATCATAACAATCTGAGCATAGCCTCAAAGTTCTCAGAAACACAGCAACCAAACTGAAACAACATAATATTCTTCTGCAGGGCAACAACAACAGCCCCAACCAACTACACATGGAAAACATCTCGCACCATATCCGTAGCACCATTTCAATTCCTAAACTACATGTTTCATAGCAAGCGCTTCACGACGTATAAGATTGAGTAGGAAGAACATAGGCATAATCCTCAAAGGAATCGAATCACACGATGAGGAATCAAGAAGGGAAGTACTCCTAACAACCCTGTAGACTCTTGAAGATAAGTACAGGCGTCTCCGTACCGATCCGCAAGACTCTACTAGACTTGCTCATGACTCGTGAAACCTAAGGGAACCTAGTTCTCTGATACCACGTTGTCACGACCCAAAATCCATTAAGGTCGTGATGGCGCAGGACCCTACTGTCAGGCAAGCCAACACTTAATAAATAAATTAAATCTTTATTTTAAAATTTTCGAAGTCATTCCTTTTTCATTTTCTTAAATAATAATTAGTGAACATCCACTGAGTAAACAATAATATCTTAACAAATTTGAATAGTGAATAAATCAATGATTTTCCAGAACACGGTGTCACAAGTGCATGAGTAAATTTTCTAGGAATTATACATTGTAATACAATATTTGTCCGGAATACAAACTGGACAAGAAATTTAAAATAAATACAATACATCTGACGAAGACTCTGCCGGTTCTGGGTCTTCTCTGGATGGTGTAGCTCGTCTAAGTCTCCAAGTCAGCCATATCACTGCGTCAAACAGGGCCACTAGCTATGAATGTACATGTGCAATAGAAATGCACATCAAGTGTAGAATGTGTACGAAAACAATGTGTACTCAGTAAGTATCCCGCCTAACCTCGAAGAGTATGTGACGAGAGGTCGAATTTGACACTTGCTAGAGGTCAATTTAATATAATCAAGGGTGACTCTAAGCATGGATATCATAGGCAAGTTAACAAGTAGCGACAATAAATAACAACTTCTTTCACGTTTAACATTTAAAATTCCTCATCATTTCAGTTGACAATATAAAATTTCCAGGGCAGTAATCAGGTAAAAATCAGGGCAAATACGCAGTAATATCATGTGCAAGCAATGTCGAGGGTCGAACGGCCCGAACCAACATAAATACAAATTGTGCACTGCCGAAGGGTCGAACGGCTCGAACCATATATGCATCTATCAACCCGCTGTGGCGTACAGCCCGCTCCCATGAGAGTAGTGGAAGAAATCACCCCGCTCGCAGAATATAAATTGTAAATCGGTCACATAGAGTCATGCACATTCCAACAATCCACCCCGACTACATCGGGAAAATCAAGTACTCAATTAAATGACAATTTCTCTTTTAATGGTCATGAAAATAGTATTTAAATCTCTTCCAGAAATTCATTTGCCAAGTTCGATAAGGTTAAGACATTTTAATTTCATCAGTAAGATTACAAGTACGGCAAATAGAACATGCTTTTGGGTCCTAGACTACCCGGACATAAACATAATAGTAGCTACGCACGGAATCTCGTCACTTCGTGCATACGTAGCTCCCACAAATAGTAGAAAATATTAAATTAGTTCACCTATGGGGACAATTCTCCCTCACAAGGTTAGAAAGGAGACTTACCTCGCTCCGGAGTTCCATAACCGGCTTCCAAGCCCTTCTAAGCCATTCCGAAGACCCAAATCAATGCACTACGCCCCAAAACTATCCAAATAACAGACAAACCAATGAAAATATACTCTAATACTTGTAACAATTCAAATTATATAAATTCCCAACGCCGCTCGAAAAGTTGACCAAAATGCCCTCGGGCCCACGTGCCCGAATTCTGAAATTTCTCGAAGATAAATTCTACCCATAGCTTTACTAACTCAATTATATAATTTACTCTAATTTTCATGCTCAAATTCATGGTAAAAGTCCAAAATTTCATATTCTAGGTCTTCCCAAAAACCCCAAATTTATACTAATTTTCCATGTCTAAATCCATGTAAGATCACATATTTAACTCAAAAATAGGAAGAAATCACTTACCTAGTGTTGCTTGGTGAAAATACCTCCTTGAGCACTCCAAAATCGTCCAAACCAAATGAAAGAAATGGGCCAAAACTCGTGTTTAAAAAAATTTGCTCAGGCTTCATCGAGTTGTATCTTGCGCTGTGCATGTTGTACATCCTATTACAATTTTCCCTTGCTGTACACCTTCTGTTAAAACGCCAATAACTCCTTGTAGAAATATCCAAATGATAAACGGTTTGAAGCTTAAGAAACTACACTCGAAGATCTTTAATTTGATAGGTTTTACACCATATAAATCTTCATATATTCCGAGATATGAGCTTCTAAATTCGGGTCCATGCATCAGAAAATTCTGTCGAAACTGCTCCACCAGCTATCTTCAATCGATCATAACTTTCTGAGTAAATGTCCAAATCATTAATGGCTTAACTTTATTACAACTAGCATTCAAGGGCTACAAGTTTTATGTTTTTCAAATTTTCAGAATCCTTATATATTTTGAGATATAAGCTTCTAAATTCAGCTCCACGATTGCACTAGTTGCTGTCAAAACAGCTTTCTCCAGAAAATTTCAGCAACTCTTTGGTCCGAAATTCATTCTGTTAACCTTCTGAAATCCACCCGAGGCCTTCGGAACTTTAACCAAATATACCAACATATCCCAAAACATGATACGAACTCGCTCGAATTCTCAAATCACATCAAACAACGTCAAAATCATGAATCGCACTCCAATTCAAGCTTTATGAACTTTGAAATTTCAAACTTCTACATCGGATGCCGAAACCTATCAAATCACGTCCGATTGTCCCCAAATTTTGCACACAAGTCATATTCGACCTTATGGACCTGCTCCAACTTTCAGAATAGGAATCTGACCCCGATATCAAAAAGTCAAACTCTCGGCCTAACTTCTCAAAAACCTTCAAATTTCTATCTTTAGCCAAATGACTTCAAAATGACCTACGAACCTCCGAATTCACTTCTAATCGCGCTCCCAACTCCAGAATCACCATACAGAGCTATTTCCAAATTCGGAATCACAAACGGACATCAATAACATCGAAATGCACTTCAACCTAGACTTATGAAATTCCTTCTAAAATGCTAGCTTCCACAATATACGCCGAAACACTCCCGGGTTATCCAAAACCCGATCCGGACATACGCCCCAGTCCAAAATCATCATACGAACCTGCTGGAACCTTCAGATCCTGATTCTGAGGTCGTTTACTCCAAATTCCTATCTTAGTCGATTCTTCCAACTTAAGGCTTCTGAAATGAGAATTTTCTTTCCAATTTGACTCTGAACTTCCCGAAATTCAATTCCGACCACACCTACAAGTCATAATACCTGAAACAAAGCTACTCATGACTTCAAACCGCTGAACGACGCGCTAGAGCTCAAGACGACCGGTCGGGTCGTTACATTTCTAAATCATGACCATCTTCCTAATTTTTGTCCAACTTGTTACATTTCTAAAAATATATTAAAGTTGCTAAGAATTCCCGAAAGTTTTAAAGTTTAAGGAAGCTCAATTGAGGTATGTTTCTATACTCCTTCTTCTTAGAGTTGAATCCCACAGTGTTCATGTAATAGGTGTAAGTCCCAAATTGATCATTATATAATTGGCTATTCCGAATGTGCTTGTGTTGAAGGATATATGTTCAATATGTAATATAAATGCTTCATCATGTCATCTTATCATTTGAGGATGTGTTCAAAATATGAAATATGTGTTAAAAATGTTAAGACTTCATGTCAAGATCGAATAAAGGATTGTTATGTCAAATTGTATGAAAAGCCTCTATGTGCTTAAGATCCCAAATTTCTCATATGTGTATTTAATGTCTTGGATGGTAAGCCTTATTTCTGTTGATGATCATAATGATGTTTGAATGTGGAAAAGGGAAACTAGAATTATGAAATACGACTAAATGCCATGATTGACTTTATAATTGTGGCCAAATGAGAAGATGAGAAAGAAGTATGAAGTGAGATGATTGATTGAAAAAGGTAATGTCTCGGGTGAGACGGCCTAGCCGATCAGGCCGTGATCAGACGCCATACCGCACACATGGTGGTGATTATGCTGAAAATTATAATTGAAATTGTGGTTATGATTGATGTCTCAAATGAGACGACCTAGCTAATCAGGTTGTGATCGGACTCCGTATAAGAATAAGGTGGTATTGTGAATTATGGTATATCGACACTAAAGATCACCCAACCTAATAACATGGAAATTGACTTGAAAAACTTATGTGGTTCGTTACTTGATGCTTAAGTATTAATATTTTTTCTTGACTTGAGATTTGACATTTACTTGATTTTTCTTATCTGCGTGAGATAGCATAAGTGTCACAAACCCAATTTCTCTTTGTAGGACGTCGTGATGTAACCTAGTCTCTAAGACTAGTTAAGCCTAACATACATGCATAATGGAACTGAGATAATGATAAACTTTCAAATTAACCAATTACTATATAGTGCTACCAAGTCACAAGCTACAAAAAGGGAAAATGAAACAGAACGAGATAGAGGGTGAGCCCGAGGCTTGCCGACGCTAGCAAGTATACCTTGAAGTCTCATAATCCGAGCTCTACTCACTGTTGCCTAGACTGGTAAAAGGTACATGTATCTGCAAAAAAGGATGTGCAGAAGCATACAATGAGTGCACCAGAACGGTACCCAATAAGTATGAAACCTAACCTCGGTAGAGTAATGACGAGGTGAGGTCAAGACCCTACAATGAAGAATAACTACACTAAACTAAGGCAATTAAGACATCACGGAGGAAAACAAAGAGTAAAATGTAAAGGAAACCATGCAAGCAAACACAAATGATGTAATTGAAAGTTATCAACAAGAATCACTACCGAGGTACCGCCTCGTAATCTCATTTCACAAATCAAATCGCATTTTTCCTAATATCACTGGGGGAGCCTTGCATTTAGTTTTGAAAATCATTTTTCCGAAATAGCTACCCGTGTTTTGGCCCACCTTATTACACCGCATGGCTTCAAGTAGTTCCCCTACTAGCAACACGCGTATCAATCCCACCTTATCTCAGCGCATGCATTTCAACCCCAATCCTTATACCACTTGTAACGACCCGACTGGTCGTTTTGAGAGTTAGCGCCCCGATCCCCTATTAACTGCTTCTCTCATGTATATTTCTGCTTTTGGAACTTGTCGAAACGTTGAGTGGGGAATTCATAGGGATTTAGGACACATAGTCCTTAAATGTGAAATTAAGCTTTAGAAATCGGGACGTGGTTAGAACTATGTGAAGACGGATCCGGAATGAAATTCTGCGAACTCCGTTAGATTAGTTGGGTGATTTCGGGATTAGGAGCGTGTTCGGAATGTGTTCTCGAGGTCTGTAGTAGATTTAGGCTTGAATTGGCGAAAGCTAGAATTTCGGCGATTTCGGCCGATAGGTGAAATTTTGATATCGGGCTCGGAATGGAATTCCGGAAATGATAGCAGGTCTGTGGTGTCATTTATGACCCGTGCGTAAAATTTGAGGTCATTCGGATTAGTTTTGACGTGTTTCGGCATCGAATGCAGATTTTGGAAATTTCATAAGTTCTTAGGCTTGAATCTATGCATAAATGATGATTTTGATGTTATGAGATGTGTTTTGAAGTCTAGACTAAGTTCGAATGAGGTATTAGGATTTTTTGGTAGGTTTGGTTGAGGTCCCGGGGGCCTCGTGTGTGGTTCGGGTGCTCAAACGGGCAAATTTAGACTTAAGCTTATTGCTGGTTTTCTGGTTTTACAACAGCAGTCTTTTGTGCATCGCGATCGCGTGAGTTCATCCACGATCGCATATAGTAAACTGAGGCAGGAAAGAAAGTTTTATATGCGATCACACAAGTTATTCCGCGATCGCAGTGTTTGGGCAGTCTAGTCTCCGCGTTCGCATGGCTAATGTCGCGATCACATAGCATTCTTTAGGCAGCGGTAGGTTTGCGTATTGTTCTACGCGGTCGCATGAAGCCAACCACGATCAACTAGCATTGAGGAGATAAGGCTCGCGATCGCGTGCAACACTCTGCGATCGCATAGAAGGAATTTTAGGCGTGTATTTATTACTCTTCGCGATTGCGACTGTAAGTCCGCGATCGCATAGAACAAATAACTGGGCAGAACTTTTAAAGACCCAAATTAGAGGGTTAGAACTATTCTTCACATTTTTGAACTTGAGAGCTCGGGAAGTGCGATTTTTGGAGAGTTTTGCACCTGGGAAACTTGGGTAAGTGATTTCTATTCGATTTAGACTAATTTCCATGATTATACTCTTTAATCTAGCCTTTAAATTTGAAATTTTTGTGGAAAAATTGGATAACTTCCTAGGCTGAATTCTTGAGTTTTGATTGGGATCTTGACATCCGATATGAGTAATTCTTATATGGTTAGACTCGTGAGTGAATGAGTGTCCGAAATTTATAATTTTTATCGATTCCGAGACGTGGACCTGGGGGAATTTTTGGGGAAATTTCCTACTTTCGCGTATTAGCTTCGAACTAATCAGCTATTTTGATTCCTTAAAGTGTTATTTACATTATGCAATACAATTTAATAGATTTGGGCCATTCGGAGCCGGATACTCGTGGAAAGAGCGTGGTGTTGAGTTGAGTAGCGCAGTCGAGGTAAGTGACTTGCCTAACTCTGTGTTGGGGACTTCCCCTTAGGTTGTTGTGATACTGTTTTTGTTATATGGGCGCCATGTACGTGAGGTGACGAGTGTGTACACGGGATATTGTTGCTAAATATCCCACTTTTCCTTTCATGACATAAATCATTCTATCCCTATTTCATTGTTTCAGGTACTAACTTTATAGTTTAGCTTAGGAATGAGCATGTCTATCTGTTTTACTTGAGTTACTCTTATTTCTTACTATTTGCACCATGTTTAGGTAGTCTTATCCGTAATTGCCTGTGATTCTTCCTGAACTGTTCAAATAAATTGTATCCGGTATTCATTTGCATCGCATATTTAAATTGGGACTACAGACTAGATTCCGGGAGCTTTCCCCCGGGACCGCATTGCATATTTAAATTAGGACTACATACGAGATTCCGGGAGCTTTCCCCCTGTACTTCATTGCATAACTACGATGAGATTCCGGGAGCTTTCCCCCTGTACTGCATCGCATATTTAAATTGGGACTACGGACTAGATTCCGGGAGCTTTCCCTTTGTACTGCATTGCATATCTGTTACCGTGAGATACGTTGTGCCGATCCGAGGACTCCCTTTTTACTATTTCTTTCAGCTTACTGTTTCTATTGTTTTTGCTTTTGCTTATTATATCTTTCTGTGAAACTTTTAAACTGATTTACTATAAACATCCAGTAGAGCCTTAACCTGACATCGTCACTACTTGACTGGGATTAGGCTTGACACTTACTGGGTACCAATTGTGGAATACTCACGCCCTTTCCGGTGCATGTTTTCCATGTGGATCCAGGTACCAGCACCCAGTACCGTGGCTAGGAGTCGTTCTAGCAGCTGCTTGGAGACCGCGAGGTAATTCTGCCGCGTCCGCAGAATCCCACGAGTCCCCTTCTACTCTAGTATAGGCATAGAGGACTTATGTTATTTCCACTATTTCATTGTATAGAGCTACATTTTGTTCAGAGCTTGTGACTGTCGTGACATTCCAGGTTTTGGGAAGTGAAATTGTATATGTCGAGCGGCTGAGTTATATGTCTTCTTTTTCTTTTCTATTTCAATAATTATATTTGCTTTTATTTCTCTGCAAGTTTTAGGCTTCACTACTGGAAAATGGGTCTATGGCAACAGTTTTTTTTAAATATTCGCTATAACATTTTTTTAAGTTCTCTGAATTCTTGGACTCAGAGACAAATAATTTCGTCCAGTCATTCACACTTTGAAGATGAAGATAAATAGACAGACGTTCTTCACAGTTAGCTATTTGGAGCTAGCAATTGATTCAGTTTACTTCAACCTTGTGGTGTAAAAAGTCTCATTAGAAACATAGAAAGTACACTTCAACTCCTTTATCAAAGAAATTACACTTCAACTCACTTATAGTTGTGGAGACCAAGTTTTCAAGGGAAAATGTATCACAATTCCCTTTTCCAGAAAATCAGTCTAATATTAGTATGTATGTATAATTTTTTCCCAAGATTTGTGTAAGGTCATGAGTTATCACGATTACATTCAAATTTAAATAATCTTATGCCTACACATTCTTCTTCATTAGTAGTTCAGTTGTCCTATTTTTGTATTTGCTTCATTATGATTAAGGCTTCAAATCAAGTGACTCAGATGTTATCTAACTTTCAAGATTGGTGCAGCTTAGAGATGTGGTATTACATGGCGCTGATTCTCTTTGCCGGGTACCTCAAGAATGCGGAAATAGTGGTCGATGCAATTTCTATATCGTGAGAGATCACTTTAAGGATCTTCTTAAATAATGAAACTCTAATCCTTTCAAGGTAATTACAAGCATTCTTTTTGTGATGTATTCTCTGCTTGTTTCTTTGTGTTGGTTTCTTGCTCTGTTTCTTGTGTTGAACCAATGACGATAATTACTAATAGATTTTTTTGTGCCAAATCTACCGGGAATGAACATTTGAAAAACTAAACACTTTTATGGAGATTATCTTTTACATGAATTGGCTCACACAATTTAATTCGGTATCAGCTCTTGGTTTAAGTCATGCGCCCTGGTTCAACCCAAACATTTCTACCTACTTAGCTAAGGAAAAAACTTTTCGCACGTTAAGTGGCATGCTCGGGAGTTAAAACTTAAAAAATTATAGGCTGATTATTTTTTTTTCAACCAAAATATTTCTACCTACTTAGCAAAGGAAAGAACTGTTTGTACGTTAAGTTGCGATTTAGCGGATCCAGTTTCTGGATGATTTCCTCTTGATGTTGAATCATTATTCTAGCAAGACTCATCACATTTATTTCACAAGTCTTAGTTGCCTGAAATACTGAAATATTTAGTAGATACAATTGATTCTTATGTTACTGATGAGAGGGGTTACCAAGACTAAGTCTTTTGTTCAAATGCTATGTTTAGTTCTCTTCATATCCATAGTTAGTATCTGTTCTAACTTTGAAACTGATAAGGCATTCTTTAATTTCTCTCCTAACAGTAGGAAGAGTCAATTGTAATAGTATGTTTTTCCTTCCAATAAAATTTTCAGAGTATACAAACTATTTGTTGTCATTGCTAGCTAGTTGCACTGACAATACTAACACATCAACTGTGATGAATGAAAAACTGAATTATGATTATAGTTCAATTTTCTTGGCAGTTTTGTCTATTTGTTAAATCTTGCCTATGGCCAATTTCGAAATGTAATTTTCTGAAAGTAAACCATTGCCTATTGATAATAATTGATGTGTATCTTTTTTTTTTATATATGAAAATACTGTCATTTCTTTAGTCATTTCTAGCAATTGAAAAGGTTCCAGATTGATTGTGTGTGTTTGATTTACAAATAAGTGTGCATATATGTATGTGTGTTGTTTGTGTGGGCCTTTACATACGGTGTATTTTCTATATATGTTGGTTCAATCATTAGTAGAGACTTTGGATATATTACCATTTTGCATTTAGTCCTCTATGTTAGTCTACTACTTGAGACCAGCTGCATATGTGTATAATGTAACTGCACTCTACACATCCCTACTGCTGGTATCTGATTTTGGTTGCCTAAACAAGGAGATTCAGCTGATTGAACAACCGCATAATATAAAAGTTGAAATTTGAAAGTTGAAAGTTTGGGAGAACTTGGAGTTTGGATCTGCAGTATTTTAGCTTCTAGCACTTTGCATTTCTGGTTATCAGTATTGTACAATCTAAATGATTTTGGGAGTACGCTTGCATTTGGTTATGTGTATGACTTTCAATGAATATTTCTTGTGGAGTGAGTATTGATATACATTTCGGTTAACCTTCAACAAAGTTCTCATGTCCTTGAGTTGCTAATCTTAGACTGACATGATGTGGCCAAGTAGATTGTACATGTATAAATTAAAGGCCCTTATTTAATTCAAATATCGACCACCACTCGGAATATGCTCTGCTCATCTAGTGTAGGAACTGTAGTTCTGGTTTATATTGCATACCATTGACTAATTGCGGATAAATAAAGAGGCTTATCAAGTGTGTAAGAATTTGACAAATTTGCTTTTGAATATGAACTGAGAAATTAAAATTCTGCTTGCGTGCTACAATTCCCATGGTGATGCATTGCACCTGCTTTCAGTTGTTATGTTGGTTGGTGAGATGAGATGAATGTCTAGATGTTAGAATGAATTTTTGGTTGCTACCGAAATCATCCCGACCGGTTCTTTGAATGTCATGTTCTTTTTCTTTTTTTCTTGATTCTTTGGAATATGAGCATTCTTAGATTGGATTCTCTTGAAGTGTTATGACTTTATTTATCCTATTTTGTAGGTGGAGCAGATGAAGAAAGTGAAGACATAGGCAGTGATGAAGATCTAGACCTTACTAAAGAAGAATTTTATGTTTATTCTATGAATTTTTTGTTATCAACATTTTGAAACTTACTCCAACTCTTGAACAGTAAAATTAATGCACTTGGGTTATAAAATTTTTCTTTTATATATGGATGTTATTAGCTTGTTGGACATTTAGATTATGAATAGATTCATTTTGTGATTTATATAAATTTGAGGGTATTGTAATTTTTAATATATAAATATTTAATTATAACCAGCGCTATATTTTTATTTCAATTAAATTCTTACAATAGCCTAGCGGAACCGTTACAATAGATCCTTAAATGTTCCATAAACCATTGCCATAGGTGGTTCAAACCGATGCAATAGCTTTTTTTTAATTGTCATAGCCTATAAAAAAAGTGTAGCCATAGACATAAAACCGTTACAATAGGTTAACGAAACCGTTGTAATATCCCTAAAAAGGCGTAACAATAGCTGGCATAATCGTTGCTTTAAATTATATGGTAATGCTTATTAACTGTTGTATTAAACACTATGGTAACGGGTTCAACCATTGCAGTTGAAAAGAATAATCGGCGTGATAGAGAGGGGGGAAATCGTTGCCATAGATGGTCTATAGCAACGGTTATGTTAATTGTTGTAGAAACCGTTGCTCTAGCTCTATTGGCACGCGAGCTGGTGGAACGGGTGGTAAACCGTTGCAATATCTCTATGGTAACGATTTTTCTATCTATTGCAACGGTTTTTTTGTGTTGCCATAGGCCCATTTTCCAATAGTGTTACCTAGTCGTAGAGATTAGGTGCCATCACGAGACCGTTCGGAGGGTAATTCGGGTCGTGACAAGTTGGTATCAGAGCGTCTAGGTTCATAGGAGTCACCAGTCACAAGCCGGTTTATTAGAGTCTCGTCGATCGGTGCGGAGACGTACGTATCTATCTTCAAGAGGCTATGTAACTGTTAAGAACACTCATATTCTTTGGAATTCCTTGCCGTGCTAGTTACTATCATCAAAATTCTAAAATTCTATTCTACTCTTGCTCACAGATAGTACGGACCCGTACCGGACGTACTAATGATCAGGCACCCGAGCCCCCATCCAGAGCCACTAGAGGCAGGGGATGGGGTAGAGGACGAGCACGCGGTGCAGCCCGAACACCTACAAGAGCAGAGACGGATGAGTCCCCAACAGCTACAGTTGGAGGGGCACAAGAGGTCCCTACTGTTACTCCAGCCCTCCAGGAGACTTTGGCTTAGTTCTTGAGTGCCTTCAGCACTCTGTCTCAGGTGGGACTACTCCCGATAGCTCCAGCTATATCCCAGGCCGGGGGAGGGGCACAGACTCCCGTAGCCTGTACTCCTGAGCAGAGGGTCCATATTGGGCAGGTTCTAGAGTATATCCCTATGCCCCCAGCGGCTCCAGCTCAGCATGAGGCTAGGGTAGCTGCTTCTGAGGCAGAGCAACTCCGACGTGAGAGGTACAAGAAGTACCACCCACCTGAGTTCAGCGGACTAGCTTCAGATGATGCTCTGGGTTTTCTTGAGGAGTGACATCGTGTTCTCGACACTATGGGTATTATGGAGACGACTGGGGTTTCTTTCACCGCTTTCCAGCTGAGGGGAGTGACTTATCAGTGGTGGCGTGCTTTTGAGCTTAGTAGTCCGGACGAGGCAGCTTCACTTACTTGGGCTCAGTTCTCTGAGATGTTCTTACTGGAGTTTGTCCCTCAGAGCCTCAGGGATGCTTGGTGTGCAGAGTTTGAGCAGTTATGCCAGGGTATCATGACTGTGTCAGATTATGCAGTCCGTTTCTGTGACTTGGCTCGTCATGCACCAGCCTTGGTTGTCACGATCAGAGAGAGCGTTCGACGCTTCATTGGGGGACTCCACCCCAGTATTCGGACCAGTATGGCCAGGGAGTTGGAGACAGATAGCACTTACCAGCAGGCCGTGAGTATCGCCCGGAGGATTGGGAGTATGTTAGCCCGGGACAGGGAGGAGAGAGAGGCCAAGAGGTCTCGAGAGACTGGTCTTTTTTCGGGAGTTCGTGCACCAGCAGCACACTATGGTAGGGGTTTTGTGAGTTGCCCTGTTCATTCAGCTCTTCCAGCAGCCAATGGTATTCCAGCTCCTCCTAGAACTTAGGAGCCTTATTATGCACCACCAATATCTTATGTGCCTCCTACTCGAGGTGCTATCACCAGCCAGTCCAGTAGGCCAGTTCAGAGTCAGAACCAATCGCCACGTACTTTGAGGGGTTGTTTTGGGTGTGTTGACCCTCGCCACGTGATTAGAGATTGCCCCAGAGCTAGGAGGGGTGCACCATCTTAGACTTATCAAGCCCCACGTGCTCCACCGGGTCCTCCAACTATTCTTCCAGCCCCAGCTGCTACCCCACCTTCTCAGACAGCCTGAGGTGGAGGTCGGGGAAGTCGAGGTCGCCCTAGAGGGGGAGGCTAGGCCAGGTACTATGCTCTTCCATCCCTTTCAGAGGTTGTTGCTTCAAATTAAGTCATCACAGGTATTGTCCCTGTTTGTCATAGGGATGCATTGGTATTATTTGATCCAGGTTCTACATATTCATATGTGTCTTCTTATTTAGATTCACATCTGGGGATATCTCGGGATTCTTTGAGTTCCCCCGTTTATGTTTCTATTCCCGTGGGAGACTCTCTTATTGTGGACCGCGTATATCGATCGTGTTTGATTGTTATCTGTGGTTTTGAGACCAGGGCTGCTCTGTTATTACTCAGTATGGTAGACTTTGATGTTATCTTGGGCATGGACTGGTTGTCGCCCCATTATGCTATTCTTCATTGTCACGATAAGACCATGACGCTGGCTATGCCAGTTTTACCGAGGTTAGAGTGGAGAGGTTCCTTAGAGTATACTCCCCGCTGGGTCATTTCTTTTCTTAAGGCTCAGTGGATGGTGGAGAAGGGGTATGATGCGTATTTAGCCTATGTGAGAGATGTTAGTGTTGATACCCCTACAGTTGAGTCAGTTCCAGTTGTACGGGACCATCCCGATGTTTTTCCAGCTGATCTTCCGGGTATGCCGCCCGACAGAGATATTGTCTTCGACATTGATTTGTTACCAGGCACTCAGCCTATTTCCATTCCTCTCTATCGCATGGCTCCTCCTGAGTTGAAGGAACAGTTGCAGGAGTTTCTTGATAAGGGTTTCATCAGGCCCAGTGTATCACCTTGGGGTGCTCCGTTATTATTTGTGAAGAAAAATGATGGTTCGATGCGTATGTGTATTGATTCCCCGCAGCTGAATAAAGTTATAGTGAAAATAGGTACCCATTGCCTCACATTGATGATTTATTTGACCAGTTACGGGGTTCTAGGGTATTCTCCAAGATCGATATGCATTCGGGTTATCATCAGTTGAAGATTCGGGAGTCGGACATCCCGAAGACTGCCTTCAGGACAAGATATGGCCACTATGAGTTCCTTGTGATGTCATTTGGGCTGACCAATGCCCCAGCAAGCCTTTATGCACCTGATGCACAGGGTATTTCAGCCTTATCTTGATTCCTTCGTCATCGTGTTCATTGATGACATCTTGGTATATTCTTAGTCCCAGGAGGACCATGAGCAGCATTTGAGGACTTTGCTTCAGACTTTGAGGGAGAAGAAATTATATGCCAAATTTTCTAAGTGCGAATTTTGTCTTGATTCTTTGGCATTCTTAGTCCATGTGGTGTCTTGTGATGGGATCAAGGTAGATCCAAAGAAGGTGGAGGCAGTACAGAGTTGGCCTACACCGTCTTCAGCTACTGAGGTCCGCAGTTTCCTTGGTTTGGCTGGGTACTATCACCGTTTTGTGGAGGGTTTTTCATCCATTGCAGCACCGATGACCAGGTTGACTCAAAAGGGTGCTCCGCTCAGGTGGACTGAGGAGTGTGAGGAGAGCTTTCAGAAGCTCAAGACAGCCCTGATTACAACTCCAGTGTTTGTATTGCCTACGGGTTCAGGGTCCTAAACAGTCTATTATGATGCTTCGAGGATTTTCCTCGGAGCGGTGTTGATGCAGGATGGTAGGGTGATTGCCTACGCGTCCAAAAAATTTAAGGTGCATGAGAAGAACTATCTAGTTCATGATCTCGAGTTGGCAGCGATTGTTCATGCCCTGAAGATATGGCGTCATTATTTATACGGTGTTCCCTGTGATATTTTCACAGATCACCGGACTTAGAAGCACATACTCAAGCGGAAGGACCTCAATTTTCACTAGCGGAGATGGTTGGAGTTACTAAAGGACTATGACATCACTATATTATACCACCCGAGGAAGGCCAATGTGGTGGCCGACGCCTTGAGTCACCGGGAGGAGAGTTTGGGGAGTTTGGCATATCTTCTGGCGGTTGAGAGGCCCTTAGCCTTGGATGTTCAGTCCTTAGCCAGTCAGTTCGTGAGATTGAATCTTTCTAAGCCTTGCCGGGTATTAGCTTGTGTGGTTGCTCGATCTTCTTTTTATGACCGTATCAGAGAGCTCTAGTATGACGATCCCAATCTTCTAGTTCTTCAGGATAGAGTTCGACAGGGTGATGCCAGGGATGTGACTATTGGTGATGATGGCGTAATGTGGATGCAGGTCCGTATCTGTGTGCCCAATGTAGATGGGCTTCGGGAGTTGATTCTTGAGGAGGCCCACAGCTCGCGGTATTCCATCCACCAGGGTACCGCGAAGATGTACCAGGATCTCAGACAGTACTATTGGTGGGAAAGGATGAAAAAGGATATAGTGGAGTTTGTAGCCAAGTGTCTCAACTGTCAGCAAGTCAAATATGAGCATTAGCGACCGGGAGGGTTACTTCAGCAGATTGAGCTTCCAGAGTGGAAGTGGGAGCAGATCACCATGGACTTCGTGGTTGGACTTCCTTGGACTTTGAAAAAGTTTGATGTTTTTTGGGTGATTGTGGATCAGCTGACCAAATCAGCCATTTCATTCCAGTGTTGACTACATATTCTTCCGAGAGGTTGGCCGGGATTTATATCAAGGAGATTGTGTGCCTCCACGATATTCCAGTATCTATCATCTAAGACAGAGGTTTCTGGAGATCCGTTAACTTCACGTTTCTGGAGATCCGTTCACCAGGAGTTAGGCACCAGGGTGGAGTTGAGCACATCCTTCACCCTCAGACGGACGGGCAGTCCGAGCATACGATTCAGATTCTTGAGGATATGCTCCATGCCTGTGTGATGGATTTTGGAGGGTCATGGGACCGATACTTGTACTTGCAGAGTTTGCTTATAATAATAGTTTCCAGTTCAGCATTCAGATGGCACCATATGAGGCTTTGTATGGTAGACGGTGCAGGTCTCTATTGGGATGGTTTGAGCTGGGCGAGGCCCGATTGTTGGGTACAGATTTAGTCCAGGATGCCCTGGAAAAGGTGAAGGTGATTCAGGAAACGCTTCACACAGCTCAGTCCAGGCAGAAGATCTATGCGGACCGGAAGGTTCGTGATTTGGCATTTATGGTTGGTGATCGGTTTTTGCTTCAGGTATCACCTATGAATGGCGTCATGAGGTTCGGGAAGAAGGGTAAGCTGAGTCCGAGGTTTATTGGCTCTTTTGAGGTATTGCGGTGGGTTGGGGAAGGTGCTTATGAGTCGTCTTTGCCTCCAAACCTAGCAGGAGTTCATCCGGTATCCCACGTCTCTATGCTCCGAAAGTATCACGGTGAGTCGATCCATGTTTTGGATTTCAGTTCAGTCCAGTTGGACAAGGATTTATCATATGTCGAGGAGCCAATAGCTATATTGGATAGACATGTCAGAAAGCTCAGGTCAAAGAATATTGCATCAGTAAAGGTTCAGTGGAGGGGTCATCCGGTCAAGGAGGCGACTTGGGAGACCGAGCAGGATATACGCAGTCAATACCCTCATCTTTTCACAGATTCAGGTATGTCTCTATACTCGTTCGAGGACGAACGATTTTCTTAAGAGGGGGAGGATGTAAAGACCCGGTCAGTCATTTTGAGAGTTAGCTCCCCGATCCCCTAATAACTGCTTCTCCCTTGTGTATTTCTGCTTTTGGAACTTGTCGGAACGTTGAGTGGGGAAATTCAGAGGGATTTAGAAACATAGTCCTTAAATGTGAAATTAAGCTTTAGAAATTGTTCCGTAGTTAGAACTATGTGAAGACGGATCCAGAATGGAATTCTTCCGACTCTGTTAGCTCCGTTGGGTGATTTCGAGGTTAGGAGCGTGTTCGAAATGTGTTCTCGAGGTCTGAAGTAGATTTAAGCTTAAATTGGTGAAAGTTCGAATTTCGGCTATTTCGACCGATAGGTGAAATTTTGATATCGGGATCGGAATGGAATTCCGGAAATGATAGCAGGTCCGTGGTGTCATTTATGACCCGTGTGTAAAATTTGAGGTCATTCGAATGAGTTTTGACGTGTTTCGGCATCGAATGCAGATTTTGGAAATTTCATAAGTTCTTAGGCTTGAATCTATGCATAAATGATGATTTTGATGTTATTATATGTGTTTTGAAGGCTCGACAAAGTTTGAATGAGGTATTAGGATTGTTTGGTAGGTTTGGTTGAGGTCCCGGGGGCCTTGGGTGTGGTTCGGGTGCTCAAACGGGAAAATTTAGCCTTAAGCTTATTGCTGGTTTTCTGGTTTTACAGCAGCAGTCTTTTGTTCATCGCGATCGCGTGAGTTCATCCGCGATCACATAGGGTAAACTGAGGCAGGCAAGAAATTGTTATATGTGATCACACAAGTTGTTCCACGATCGCAGTGTTTGGGCAGTCTAGTCTCCGCGTTCGCATGGCTAATGTCGCGATCGCATAGTATTCTTTAGGCAGCGGAAGGTTTGAGTATTGTTCTATGCGGTCGCATGAATCCAACCACGATCAACTAGCATTGAGGAGATAAGGTTCGCGATGGCGTGCAACACTCTGCGATCGCATAGAAGGAATTTTAGGCGTGTATTTATTACTCTTCACGACCGCGACTGTAAGTCCGCGATCGCATAGAACAAATAACTGGGCAGAACTTTTAAAGACCCAAATTCGAGGGTTTGAACTATTCTTCACGTTTTTGAATTTGAGAGCTCGGGAAGTGTGATTTTTGGAGATTTTTGCACCTGGGCAACTTGGGTAAGTGATTTCTATCTGATTTAGACTAATTTCCATGATTATACTCTTTAATCTAGCCTTTAAATTTGAAATTTTTGTGGAAAAATTGGATAAACTTCCTAGGTTGAATTCTTGAGTTTTGATTGGGATTTTGACATCCGATATGAGTAATTATTATATGGTTAGACTCGTGAGTGAATGAGTGTCCGAAATTTATAATTTTTACCGATTTCGAGACGTGGACCCGGGGGAAGTTTTGGGTAAATTTCCTAGTTCCGCGTATTAGCTTTGAACTAATTAGCTATTTTGATTCCTTAAAGTGTTATTTACATTATGCAATCGAATTTAATAGATTTGGGCCATTCGGATTCGGATACTCGTGGCAAGAGTGTGGTGTTGAGTTGAGTAGCGTAGTCGAGGTAAGTGACTTGCCTAACTCTGTGTTGGGGACTTTCCCTTAGGTTGTTTTGATACTGTTTTTGATATATGGGCGCCGTGTACGTGAGGTGACGAGTGTGTACACGGGCTATTGTTGCTAAATACCCCACTTTTCCTTTCATGACATAAATCATGTTATCCCTATTTCATTGTTTCACGTACTAACTGTATAGTTTAGCTTAGGAATGAGCATGTCTATCTGTTTTACTTGAGTTACTCCTATTTGTTTTTGCACCATGTTTAGGTAGTCTTATCCGTAATTGCCTGTGATTCTTCCTGAACTGTTCAAATAAACTATATCTGGTATTCATTTGCATCCCATATTTAAATTGGGACTACAGACTAGATTCTGGGAGCTTTCCCCCTGTACCGCATTGCATATTTAAATTAGGACTACGAACGAGATTCCGGGAGCTTTCCCCCTGTACTTCTTGCATATTTAAATTGGGACTACGGATGAGATTTCGGGAGCTTTCCCCCTGTACTGCATCGCATATTTAAATTGGGACTACGGACTAGATTCCGGGAGCTTTCCCCTTGTACTGCATTTCATATCTGTTACCCTGAGATACGTTGTGCCGAGCCGAGGACTCCCTTTTTACTATTTCTTTCGGCTTACTGTTTCTACTGTTTTTGGTTTTGCTTATTATATCTCTTTGTGAAACTTTTAAACTGATTTTACTATAAACATCCAGTAGAGCCTTAACCTGACATCGTCACTACTTGACTGGGATTAGGCTTGGCACTTACTGGGTACCAATTGTGGAATACTCACGCCCTTTCCTGTGCATGTTTTCCATGTGGAGATCCAGGTACCAGCACCCAGTATCGTGGCTAGGAGTCGTTCTAGCAGCTGCTTGGAGACCGCGAGGTAATTCTGCCGCGTCCGTAGAATCCCACGAGTCCCCTTCTACTCCAGTATAGGCATAGAGGACTTATGTATTTTCCACTATTTCATTATATAGAGCTACATTTTGTACAGAGCTTCTGACTGTCGTGACATTCAAGGTTTTGGGAAGTGAAATTGTATATGTAGAGCGGCTGAGTTATGTGTCTTCTTTTTCGTTTCTATTTCAATAATTATATTGCTTTTATTTCTCTGCAAGTTTTAGGCTTCACTACTGGAAAATGGGCCTATGGCAATAGTTTTTTTAAAATATTAGCTATAACATTTTTTAAGTTCTCTGAATTCTTGGACTCAAAGACAAATAATTTTGTCCAGTCATTCACACTTTGAAGATGAAGATAAATAGACGGACGTTCTTCAGAGTTAGCTATTTGGAGCTAACATTTGATTCAGTTTACTTCAGCCTTGTGGTGTAAAGAAGTCTCATTAGAAACATAGAAAGTACACTTCAACTCCTTTATCAAAGAAATTACACTTCAACTCACTTATAGTTGTGGAAACCAAATTTTCAAGGGAAAATGTATCACAATTCCCTTTCCTAGAAAAATTAGTCCAATATTAGTATGTATGTATAATTTTTTCCCAAGATTTGTATAAGGTCATGAGTTATCACGATTACATTCAAATTTAAATAATCTTATGCCTACACATTCTTCTTCATTAGCAGTTCAGTTGTCCTATTTTTGTGTTTGCTTCATTATGATTAAGGCTTCAAATCAAGTGACTAAGATGTTACCTAATTTTCAAGATTAGTGCAGCTTAGAGATGTGGTATTACATGGCGCTGATTCTCTTTGCTGGGTACCTCAAGAATGCGGAAATAGTTGTCGATGAAATTTCTATATCGTGAGAGGTCACTTTAAGGATCTTCTTAAATAATGAAACTCAAATCTGCAAGTTTTAGGTTTACCTAGTCGTAGAGACTAGATGTCGTCACGAGACCGTTCGGAGGGTAATTCGGGTCGTGACACCACTACATGCGTATCAATGTTACAATGTATCATTGCACCTTAAGTGCCCAATATCACACATTGCCAAAGAAATCGATAATAATAGTGATTCCACGATAAGAAACCCATGGCTCAACCACAACATGTACAAGAATCTCAACAATAGCAACCGAAAGTGAATAACTCAACAAGAATGGTATTTCAACAATTTAGAACTTTACCTCAATGTGAATCACGACCTTTATAACTTCAACTCCAAATTTCAACATCAAGAATATTCCAAGAAATAATAACTTCAAGTAAAGGAACTCAACGATTAAATAATGAATGAGAAACAGGAGAAACAATAACTTCAACTAACATGTAAAGAAAATTAGCAAATAAGATATAAGACAAGTATTAAAGATGTCAAGTAAAGCATATGAAGATAGACTAATGAGTATGACTATAACATGTTATGGACTCCATTAAAGGCATGGAAGGAATCTACATAGCTAAAACCATCCAATTACCACATTCAGCCCGTGTACACACTCGTCACGTTGCGTACACGACTTCCACATAACACAATTATCACAAACAACACCAATCCTAAGGGGGTATTCCTCCACACTAAGTTAGACAAGACACTTACCTCGAAGTACACTAACTCAATCCACTAGTAAGCATTTTCCGCAATTATCCAACTCCGAATGGCTCGAATCTAGCCAAAACAACTTCATACTGATGTCGTGCTACAATTCTATATTTTTTGACGTTATTGACCCTACTTTATTGTTGTTCATATACTAATTTCCATGACAACTGAGCTTAATAAAGTTTATTTTACGTGTAGGAATGCTTGGACATGAAGTGGAAAAAATTCGCATAAAATGGTACCTCAAAGCTATAAAATGGAGCAATAAAAGAAGACTAGAAAGACAATGAAAAGTCATAGCCGTAGACAGTGCAAGGCTTTGTCCAGGGCATTCTTATTGGCACCTCTACTAGCACCTCGCGGAGAAATGTTGGCGCCTCTGATGGTGCCTTGCGGGAGTAATGTTGGTACGTCTGACAATGCCCCCCCGCCGACGATGCTTATCCGAGCCACTTTTATTTCCTCACTATGTTTGGACATGTAGAACTCGACCCCACCATATAAATACCTCTTGAAGTTATTTTCTGAAGAGATATTGATTGGAGAGGCAAGAAGGCTACGAAACACTCTCGTGACGAATCACAAGAGTTTTTCTCTCCGTTCTTCTTTAATATGTAGTTTGATGCTTTTGAATATTATTATTATTGTTTATAAAATTATGAGTAGCTAAAATCTCTAATCTAGGGTTTGATGAAACCTTTTGGAATATGAATTCTTGTTACGTTTTAATATAATTTTTCCTTTGAATATCGCTACTTGTTCAACTACGTGTTTATTGCTGTTGAATAAATGACCATCAATTGCCTGTGCCTATTTATTATGTATTGCTTGAGAAAGAGTGCATATTTAGATTGTTGTCGAACAACATCACTCTCAAGGTATATGGAGATCAATACGACTGGTTTAAAAGTGGGATTAAAGATAATAAAGATTTGACGTGATCATAGTGGGCAGTGAAAAAGTGCGAGCTAGTGTAATTTGAATGAATATGACTAGTAAATTATTGTAGTTGCTCGAGAGAGAATTATGATAAGTTGAGTGATTATGATCTGTAGAGAATACTTAGGCAAAAAAATAGAAGACGTAACGGGAAGGATTCCGACAATTGGGGAAATCATAACTCTAGGCATTTTCAATTTTGTCTCCAACCCTTAGTATCCCTATTTATTAATTCACCACTTTAATTTGATAGTTAAATAGTTAGACACAAGAATATTAATCTTTATAATGTAGGAATTGTTCGAGCTTGCTTTATTAGTGATAGTAAATAATTGTAGCTAAACTTTAATTCTTTGTGGGATTCCACTCCGTACGTTTAGACAGGATTATATTTGCAACGACCGCTTATCCTTTTTAGGACTAGAGTTGGGCGTGATCAAATTTTGGTATTGTTATCGGGGAACTAAAGGTGTAGATGTAGGTGTACATAGTGTTAGGTTTCAATTTTGAACATTTATTTTGTTTTCTAGTATTTGACTTTTTTTAGTTTGCTTGTTGATTTGAGAAACACGGCATATTGGAATTATGAGTGTTTCGATGTTGGTGATTCTACTGTTGGTCTTCTTTATGGTTATTGTGGAGGAAATCACATGGGGAAAAATTGCCAACACATTTCGGAGAGTGAGTTATGTGCACCAACTCAATCTTATGTGTTGAATATATGTGATGTGTGTGGTTGTCAAGGTGGTCACTTTTATGATGGTGCTTATACTTCTTATCCTCCCCTATCCCCTTATTACGATGATTCTACATTCTCTTATGAAATTAATAGGAACAAAGAACATGGGGATGTTGACCTAAAAGAGATCAAGGATATGTTGATGCTCCTCTTGGAACAAAATAATGAGAAAGAATTGCTAATACAAAGGCAATGGGATACTATCCAAAGGCAGGAGAAAACTATTGGCATCTTGGAGGCTCAGGTGGCTCAATTAGTTGAAGCTTTTAATGCTCATCAAGCTAATATTATGGATAGTAGCGAGGAGCAGTGTGCATAAGAGACCAAAATTGAAGTGCTAAAGGAGGAAGTCACAGTAGAACACCAACAATATCACTACAACATTTTAGGCCTTTGACTACCCCAGAAAAGTGTGGCCTAAACTAGCAAAAGGTGTGGCCTTTGGTCAAAGGCCACACTTTTCGACTTTAGACAACACTTTTCTGAGGGTGGCCAAAAGAAGCGTAACCTTTGACCTAAGGGCACGCTTCTCAAATATTCCCTTACAAGCCACGCTTAAAAGCGTGACCTATTAGTTAACAAAGACAATGCTTGTTACACCCCATATGTAAACACTTTTATACCCTACAACTACACACAAAAAGTGTGGCTTTTGTTACCTTTTAGGCCACACTTGTTAACCGTGGCTTCTAAAGGAACCCCTAGAAAACATGGTCTTTGGTAGACGTACAGACGTATAGCCACACTTTTAAAGCGTGGCAATTTTGGCTAGGCTATACAATTTATTTTTTATTATTTAAAAATTTTACATTTTACATATAGCATGTAATTACAATTATTTCAAGCATATGCATTATTATCATATATTTTGATGATATAAAGAACTAAATTAGCTAATAAATACCAAAAATAATAATTCAAATGAATACACATACTAACAAAACAGTGTGTCAAAATGCTCATTAACAATAAACTTTTCAAAAGTGATTATATTCATATAGTATCATGAATATTAGACATCTTAATTATCCAAAAATTATTCGCATTCACATTAAGATCAAATTGACTTTCAGACACCATTTTCAATTGCATCACCCGCTTTCTCCTACACATAAAAAGAAATTAATAATTAGATAGAAATTAAACTTTAATCGGTCATCTAGAAGAACAAAGACTAGGATAACATATAGTAGTACCATGTTTTGCATATTTTTCAGTCATATATAAATAAAAATTGACTAATGAGTACAATAAACAAAATATAGTAGTCCAATTTCACTCACCTAAACACTCACCCCATGACTCCCACTCTCTCATTCACTAGCATACACCCTCACATATTTCCACACCTCAATCTCATGTCACCCCCGAGACCAGTATGTACTAGAATCCCCATTCTTACAGCAACGGTCTAGGGAAGTCTTTTTACAGCTGAAAAATCTCAAGTTAGGATATTCTTTGGGGGGAGGGGGGAGCAAATGAATAGCTTTCCTGATGTCACAAAAGATAGTTTTGTCCCGTACAACATGATTCTACAGCTTCCAAGATTCATGATTTAATGTTGTTAACAAGAATTATTAGCTTTTGAGGGGGGGGGGGGGGGGGGGTGTTCTTTATACCATTTTAATTGTGTATNAAAGAAGGATTTATCAATGCATGCACTTAAACATAGGGGCACTTGAAGGTGATGGGAATAAGATCAAATGCAATATTTGTCAGGTATGCATTTGATTGTTTTTATACTTATTGAAGTGAATATCTCCCTTCCCCCACCCTTTTTAACATATATATAGATCTCATATCTTTCCATAACCGATGAATGATCCATACCTTCTATTAAATTTGTTATGTACACCCCTATGTAAGTATCTAGAACATAGATTTGGACACTCTTCAAACAAGTATGCCTCAGCAATAGATCCTTTTGGGTGTTTTTTGTTGCGGACATATGACTTGTACCTACACATAAATCTTTCAGGAGGATACATCCATCGACATTGAACTGGACCTCCTAATCTTATCTCGTTCGTCAAATGAACCATTATATCAAAAAAACAAGGAGGAAAAATTTGCTCAAGTTGATTCTCTGTTTCTCTAATCTCTGCTTCCAAACAATCTACTTCATTCAATGTGATAATTTTTTGACATAAATGGTGAAAAAAGGAACTTAAACGAATCAACGGAATAGCTACATGATCAGAAAGTATGCTTTTAATTGGTATTGACAACAAATAATGTAACGTAAAATGTGCATCATGGGTCTTATAATTAGATATTTTTCTTTCCGCTAGATGCACATATCGAGAAATGTTGGAAGCACTTCCATCGGGTAGCTTTGCATTCTTCTAAACACCACAAAATGTGGATCTTTCGCGCTTAGACATAAAGAAGCATGTTTGTGCAAGCTTTATTTTCTTGCCATCCTTTATATCTTTTGGTCGAAGGTTCTTCCTAATTCCAATCTCTTTGAGGTCATAATGAGCACTTTCATGATCTTTCGTCTTGCCCGAAATTTCCAGAAGTGTTCCAATTATACTGTCAACTATGTTCTTCTCAATATGCATTACATCAAGGTTGTGGCGAAGCGAGTTATATTGCCATTAAGGTAATTAAAAAAAATCGACCTTTTTTTCCATGGGCCGACATTTGATTTCTTTTGCGTCTTCCCAAATACATTTTAAACATTTTGTAACATATTGAACACATCTGTTCCCTTTAACAATTCTGGAGGAGGCCTAAATTCTATTTTTCCATTGAAAGACCTTTTGTTGGATCTCCACGGATGATCCATGGGCAGAAAAATATGATAATCCATGTAACACATTTTTCGACTATGTTTTAGATAGCAAGAATTAGTGCCATAGTTACAACAAGGACAAGCCAACTTTCCTTTTGTACTCTACCCAGATAACATAGCATATGCAGGAAAGTCACTAATTGTCCACATAAGAGATGCTCGCATTTGAAATGTTTGACTTCTTGAAGCATCATATGTATCAACTCCTGACTCCCACAATACCTTCAACTCTTCTATTAATGGTTGCAAATAAATGTCAATATCATTTCTAAAGATCGCGGCCCAGATATAAGCAACGAAAGCATGCAATATTCTTGTTTCATGCACATCCAAGGAGGTAAATTATAAACCATTAAGACAACTAGCCATGTGCTATGAGAAATGCTCATGGTCCGAAATGGATTGAATCCATCACTTGCCAAGCCAAGTCTCAGATTGCGAGAATCTTTTGCAACACCTGGATGAAGGCTATCAAAGTCTTTCCATGCTTGATCGTCGGCAGGATGCCTTAACTTTCCATATTTAGACCGCTCGTCGTCATGCCACCTCAATTATCTGCCATCTTTGAACACATAAATAGTCGTTTGATTCTAGGAATTAACGAAAAGTTTCTCAAAGTTTTAGCAGCAACACGCTGAGCTTTTTTGGAAGGCTCAAGATCGCTATATACTTCAGAATATTCAATATATCGAGAAGCTCCACAAACATGGCAATATTCATCACTCTTATGATCATTCCAAAACAGTGTGCAGTCATTGGGACATGCATCAATTTTCTTATAACCCAAACCTAAATTCTTTTCAAAATACTTGGCATTTTTGCAGGATAAAGGAATGTTCTATTCGGGCATCCCCTCTTTCAATAACTCTAAGAGGGAAGTAAAGGACTCGTTGCTCCATCCATGTAGACACTTCAATAAATATAGACGGATCGTGAATGATAATTTAGAGAATCCTTTACAACCAGGATATAATTCTTGACTTGCCTCATCAACTAAGTTATAGAATTTGTTGGCATCTTCGTTTTGGCATTCATAAACTCCTTGTGCAACATCTCTAAATTGATCATTCAACAACCCATCAATGTCATCATACAAATTATCTTCATCCATATCATCATCAACATCCATTGGGATTTCCCATTCCCCATGATTAATCCATCTTGTATAACCTTTAACAAAATTGTAGCATACTAAATGATCATATACTACATTCCTTCAAGGGATGTTACAATATTTTGCACACGGGCATTGAATTTCTTCACCCTGAGGATCTCCATCAGAATAAGAAAAGTCCAAAAAACGTTGAACACCATCAATATACACTTTGCTATACCTTGGTAAATCCATCCAAGCCTTGGAAAGATCATTTGAAAACCTAAAATCAATGGTGACATTAGATTTCAAAATATAGATTTATTTAAGTATTAAATATACTTAACAAATATACCCTAAAAATTATGAGTAATTTTTTTAAATCGATTCTTGTATAGTAATAGGCTAATAGCATAGTAAAAGATAAAGAGAATAAGAATCTCTTACCTAGTCATGACACTTATCTTAGGCCAAACCCAACTTCAAGTTCACCACAGGTAATCTAGCAGAGACTTCAAAAATTATCAAAAGCTATACATATTAAAATTATCAAGTTACCTACACATGAAAACATAGCTCCACTTTATTGAAATATTCAAGATAATATTAGCAGAAAAACCATATGGTTGAATAGAAACGTATCAGGTATTACTCAACTAACCTTGTAAAGTGTATTTCTCTGCTTTGCGCTCTAAAATAAAATTTGCCAATGTGTGTCTCTTCTTGAAGAGGATGAAATTGCAGAACCAGCAACCTAAATTTCAGATGAAAACAAAATATCACTGAACATTGATCAAAGAACCAAGATGACAACTTAGAAAAAAAATTAATTGACAAAAACATTTTAAAACTTAGCAAATAAAAAACAAAAACAACAACAACAACCCAGTATATACTTCAACAATAATGGAGGGTGCTCGCTACTGTGCCGAAATGCAGAAAACGCAGAATACTATGCAGAAACGTAAAAATACTGAAGAAAAATTATGCAGAAATGCTAAAACGCTGAAGAAATACAGAACTGCTGTGCAAAAATGCAGAAACTCAAGAAACACAGCACAGAAATGCAGAAATACTAAGCAGAAAGCAGAAAATGCTGAAACGCTGTGCAGAAACGCAGAAATTGCAGAAACTCTATGAGAAAATACAGAACACTGTGCAGAAATCAAAAAATAATGTGTAGAAATCCAGAAAACACAGAAAAACTGTACAGAAACGCAGAAATTGCCTAAATGATGTGCAGAATATTGTGCAGAAATTCTGAAATGCTGAAACGCTGTGCAGAAATGCTGAAAATGCAGAAACACTGTGCAGAGTCGTAAAAATACGGGTGCGGAACCCAAGTAGGTCATTTTTGCACAAGTAGAACAAAAATAGGTCCAAAAAAAAATTAAGAACGGATCTATGTATAACGCCATAGTATATGGCGCTATACACTAACGGTAACTGTGCCGTTAGTGTATAGCGCCATATACTATGGCGTTATACCTAGATCCGTTCTTAATTTTTTTTTGGACCTATTTT
>MDKJ01264459.1:0-22828 GCA_005239525.1 Nicotiana knightiana
ATATATATATATATGTGTGTGTGTGTGTGTGTGTGTGTGTGTGTGTGTGTAATAATAAAAGCTACTTTTATAGTCGGTTTGGTTCGATTTTTTCGGTTATTTTTTTATTAAAACTAAAATGAAACCAAATTTGATCGATTTTTAAAATTCAAAGTCAAAACCGAACGAAATCTAAAAAGTATCGATTTTTTTGGTCGGTTTGGTTCGATTTTTCGGATTTTTATGAACACCCTTATTTGACAGTATTTTAAAAATTCTTTTTATAATATTAGTGAATTTTACAATGACGATAATAAAAAATTCATTATAATCTAACAAGGTGGGGTCCGAAAAGGATAATATGCACACAAATTACCTTATCCCTACCTTGTGAAGGTAGAGAGATTGTATTCGATTTCGGCACAAGAAAAGATAAAAAAGAAGCAGAAAATAACAAACAGTAACAACAACAAGGTAAGATAATAAAATAACTGAAGCGAAAGAAACCACGTACAGTAAAAGAAATTTGCCGATAAGAAAATACGAAAATAAAAGACTAATATTAATACTGGCAGCATGAAAAATAGACATGCCCGCTTGCCTGCTAAACTTCTATCCTAATGCTCGACCGTCATACCATTCTATCGAGGATCATGTCCTCGGTAAGCTGAAGCTACACTGTATTCTGCCTATCAAATTAGTAAATTTTTATCATATAAATGCTTATCAAAAGATTTACTTATTATTATTTAATGATCTAATCGTGTAAATATTTTTTTCAGTTCAAGTTATAGAGCTTAAACTCTTGTTGTATTAGTGAATTATTTCACTTGTATTGTTCTTCGTTTCTTATTTTCTTTCTTTTTAGGGTCTCTTAAAGGAATTTTCCCCTTAATTCTTTAACTTTGCCACAACTGTACGGATGATTGGGTTTGTCGAACTCTAGGGGAAACATAATGTTCCTTAATTAGCAACAACTGGAATCTAACCCCTCACTAATTTGCTTAGGCATTAATCCAACTTTTTAACTCTTTCTTAAGCCCAAATTGCATGAGGAGGGAAGGATTTAAAATTGTTTGATAAGAGTGAAGCTTTATTAGTGGATCACTGAAACTTAAATATTGAAAAACAATAAGTTACTCCATATGAATTGTCACTGAATTTGAGACTTAATTGTCTCGTTACACTAACATATCTGTACTTAGACGTACATCCAAGTACCTAAATATGTATATATCTTTATACTTTTATATGTGTTCAAAATAATGTTTAAAATATGCTATGTATTGAAATGCATCCACATAATTCTCCGAAATTGTTGTTTAATGAATATTTCAACATGCAAATCTTCGATTGTAGGATGTTAAGTGCCCGTTTGGCCATAAAAAATATTCACTTTTGCCCTTGGATTTTTTTTCATTTCTTGGGGAATCAATGAGTGAAAATTTTAAATTTTACTTAGAAGTTGAATTTCAGAATTTTTCGGAATTTGAAAAACTAAAAAAATTATTTTTTATTTTTTATTTTTTATTTTTACTTCAAATCACTCACAAAAATTTAAAATGTTCTCAAAGTAAAGCAAAAATGAAAATAATCAGAAACAAAATATGAAAATATATTTCGGAATAAAATCGAGCCCCTGAATGCACAGTATATCCTTAAGAAAATTATTCCCCTCAGGTACTCGAGGTGTTGGAATATTATCCTCCCAGGATAGAATGATTACCTAAAATGCAAGAAGTTTAGAAAATTTCGTAAGAAATTTCTGGGATCAAAGCGAATTTATAGCCAATTTCTAGCACTATGTTGGAACATGCGGGAATATGGTTATTCCAGGTTGACTTTTGATAATTAATTAAATCAATTAATTATATAATTGAAAGAAAATTTGTCCAAAAAGTTAATAAATCATTCTTTGATTGAAGCCGAAGCCGAGCGAACGACGATGACAGTGAGACTTACCTTCTTTCCAACTCATTTAACACCAAGAGAAGTGCTTTCTTAATATAAGTACATTTCCTTTTCTTTCCACAACCAATGAAGGACAATTACTCTTTCCAAAGTATAAGGGAACTCACTTTCCCTTCACATTTCTTTCCTTCATTCCTCATTCACCAACTTTCAATTCCAACAAAAAATAACTCCAATTTTAGTCATGTCTAAATACAACTATAATTTTTAAATACTATTTTACTTTAAAAAAAAATCCACTTTTTTATGAAATTTCACAATTCTTAAGTCCAAACGCCACTAAGTGTAGACAAAGCTAAAGAAAAAAAAAAGAAGAAAAAGAAAAGTAATCAGGTATGCCCGATTTCATGAGCTCGAAGAGTCACTTCGAGTCCGATTTAAGCGAACCCAATGAACCAAGCTCGAGCCTGACAACGGGGTATGAGGCTCGAAGATCGAAGTGCATGACGAGTACCTGGGCCAGGTATGACCTACCCCGAGATAATGTTGTTATGCGTTTGTAACAGAATGAGCGAGATTCCCGCAATGGCACAAAGATCGAGGCGTGAATTCTAGAATGGATTTGTACGAATTCGTACTAGGCGGTTACACAGCTGTACAGTTAGATTCCTTACTAGAAATGGAAATGTACCTTATTTAGGGCTCGTCTATTATATAAAGGGGGGGGGGGGGCATTCACTTGTAAATTGGATCAATCATCTTCTTCGGGTCCCTCCTCATTATCGGACCCCTCTTGTTTGCCTTCACCATCGTCGTCATCGTCGGAGGAGATAAGGAATCTAGCATTGGCCTACATCGCTCTTGTTTGAGCTATCTCTTCAGTAAGGTCGAAGCCTCTAGCGTGAATCTCTTCAAGGGTCTCCCTCCGAGATTGGCACATGGCCAAGTCATTACTCCGTTTTTCCCGATCGAAAGCTTCCCTCATTTCCGATTGAGCAGCCTCGGTGTCCCTTAGGTACAAGGCAATGGTTTTATCAGTCGTGATCTGCGTCTTCTCGGCCTCAGCCCTAGCTTCAGCGACCTCGGCCTCAGCCTTGGAAAGCTTGACTTCGAGCTTGGTGATCCTCGCCCTGGGCCGAGCTGCTCTCTTTGACACTCCTGAGTTGAGTCTCAACCGAAGCCAATTTGGTTAATGCAGCTTCCTTCCCCGCAGCAAGGCGGTCCATCTTTTCCCTCCACTGGCTGTACTCAGCATTAACCCGATCAACCTCGCCTCGAATCTGCCCCATCATCTCCACATTTTGCTGCACCTGAGATATCGAAGGGTTAACTTCCACAGTTGGGTCTAGGAGACCATACTCTTTCAATATGACTGTTACCTGCTTGTATAGCTCGGCCTCATACTTACGAGCCTTGGCCAACTCTGCCCGAAGGTCTTTGAGCTCCTCCTCTTTTTTACTGCAAAGGAGCCTCAGGGCCTTCCTTTCACCGAAGGACTTCTTCAGCTCAGCCTCACACTAGATCAGGTCGGCCTTAAACTTGGCAAAATCCTATGCAGAAAAAAGAGTTATCATTAAAGGTAAGTCGAGAAAAAGGAAACGACAACATTAAGAATTAGTGATTACCTTATAGAAGAGACGTTGGGCCTCTTCAAAAATGGTAGACGCATCATTGAGGTCGGCATCATCAACCCCGGTAAAATAATCCCGGAAAGGATCGTCCTCACTAGGGACTCCACCTAAGTCAGGTGTTCTCAAAGCCCGAGCTTCCCTTATGGCGTCCTCGGAGTAAGCCGGTAACGACGGAGAGTGACCCACTATCATGGCCCCGGGCAGGTCGCCCGAGGCGTTCTGTTCGGTCATGGGAACCTCGGAATCTGTCTTCTTTGGTGTGCTCGTCGAAGGTCGAGGAACAACCATAACCTCGGGTGATTCAGGGGCTTTGACCTTATTTTTCGTCGAGGTTTCCTCACCTCGAGGCAGGATCTCTGGCTCAGAGGGCTTGGCGGCCTCGATTGGCTTTCTGTTTCGAGTCACCAGCGCCGAATACTCGCCCTCATCTTCTTCGTCATCCATGAACTGGTGGAATGAGTCCATATCCACAGGAAATGACATTCTTCCTACACTCCCGAGCAGGTCCCGCTTTATTTTGGGGGTCTTCGGGCTTCGAAGCCCTTTTTCTCTTATTATCTTTCTTCGATTTTGGAATTAGGGACTCCATCTTTTCCCAAGAGGGGCCGACCTCATTTTAGAGAAATTCACAATGCCTGCATAAATAAAAACTAAGTATGAGAAATTAAATGACTCCGATAAAGAAAAAAGGCACCAAGAATTTACCATGATGTTTGGCTTCCCATTTGCCCTTCGCCAAGTCACGCCATCAGCGTTCATCAAAAGAGGAGGTCACGACTAATTTTCGGACCCAGTCTTCGAGGTCGGGGATCGCATGGGGCATTCAAGCGACCGCTATGAATAAAGGTAAGGGCGTTATGCAAAGCATAGTCAAAATACGATAAATTTCTGGGAAAACAATTCCACTTACGGTTGAAGTTCCACTTTTTCGGGAATGACATTTCCCCTTCGGGGATGATGTCGTTGGTCCTCACTCGAATGACCGGCTCATCCAACCTTGATCTTTATCCTCTTCATTTTTGGAAAAGAAGGACTTGGTTGACCGGCGTTGAAGTTTAATCAACCCTCAGAAAAGCTTAGGCCGATATAAACGGATAAGATGACTGAGAGTGAGCTCGAGCCCTCGACCTTGATGGAGAAGTAGCGAATCATGATCATTATTCGCCAGAAATATAGGTGGATCTAACCGAGGGTAACTTGGTATCTTTTACAAAAATTGATCATGATTGGATCGAGGGGACCCAACGTGAAGGGGCAAGTGTACGCACTTATAAACCCCTCCACGTGGGTGGTAATGCTCTCCTCACGGGTGGGGATCTGTATCACGACCCCATCCCCCCAACCGCATTCCTTTTTCATAGACTCAATATGTTTCTCCGTTATCGAGCAGATGTACCTCGATGAATGTTCACACCAACCAGGAATAGCGGGAGGATTTTCGATGTTGAAATCGCTCTTTAGGGTGCAGGCGCCGGGAACGATCTTGTGAAGGGCCGGCGCCTTGTTTCCAGCCGGACGAGAAAAGGAGGAGGAATCCTTCTCTTTTTGAGGAACAGTTTTTGAAGTTTTAGCCATTATTTTTTGTTAAAAGAAACGGAAAGAAATGAGATTTGATAACTTTTGGCACTAAAAATGGGGGAGAAGCTAGTAGAAAAAGAGAGAGATATGAAGACAAGTAAGGGATCGAAGGTGTTGCAAAGAGGAAGTAAAGTCCTTAATGGGTTGAGGAACCTTGTATTTATAGGTGAGCGACGACATTTCGGCGGAGTTAATGGCCGACCGCCACTGGCAAACATTTAATGTTTTGGGGAAGCGCACTCACGGGACGTTTCAGTCACCTTGAACACTTACGTCACGGGGATGATGTCATTATTAGGGACTTTGAAAATTTGAGGCTCAAATCGTTTCTTATCATTTTATTCTAAGAAACGCGGGGACTATCTGTGTATGGTAAAAATCAGGTATGCCTGATTTCATGAGCTCGAAGAGTCACTTTGAGTCCGATTTCAGCGAACCCGATGAACCAAGCTCGAGCCTGACAACGAGTATGAGGCTCGAAGATCGAAGTGCACGACGAGTACTTGGCCTGGTATGACCTACCCCGAGATAATGTTGTTATGAGTTTGTAACAGAATGAGCGAGATTCCCGCAATGGCACAAAGATCAAGACGTGAATTCCATAACAGATTTGTACGAATTCGTACTAGGCGGTTATACAGCTGTACAATTAGATTCCTTACTAGAAATGGAAATGTACCTCATTTAGGACTCCCTTATTATATAAAGGGGAGTCCATTCACTTGTAAACATGACAAAGTGTTCTTGGATCTTGTGAGTGGAAAAGCAGGATAAACAATGAAATCAAACAGGAGTGATAAGACAAGCTTTTTGTATATTTTCTTAATAGTCAACTTCATACGAGTGTTCTTATTAGAAAGTGAAGATCCCCCTTTTGTTCTCTATCTCTTACTATTTATAAGGGTTATTCCTAGGAAACCCTAAAAAGTACGATCAAAGGAACTCTAAGACTATCTTAGCTATTGCTGCTACTCTTTGTCTACTCGATCTCGGTCTTGGTCCCTCGTTTGCGACTCCTCGCTATCGGGCCTTGCTCGACCTCGGCCATAACTCGTCCATTTGCATTCACTGAGCACTATTGGATTTTGACCCATATTGTTGTGTCAAATTATTATTTTAGAAGTTCAAGACAAAGGTGATTTTTTTTTTTTTTGCTTTTTTTACTCTTACTAATAATTGTTCTTGAAGATAGAAACATCACATAAATAGAAAAAATATTCAATGAAGAGAGATTACATCTTAAGATATAAATAAGTGTATAATAGTCTAATCCCTTTCCTAATTAATATTTCTTAAGGGGGTGTAAAAGAGAAATACGACACATAATATGAGACGAAGGGAGTAGTTTTGTGTGAAAATCAGTAAACCAACAGGGAGAATATTATGTCCCCACAAATTTGAAATTTGCACCTTTAAATGAGTACCAATACCATTAAGAAATAAATTAGCATCTACATTAACCCACTTTTTAGGGTTGAGAAATTGACTAATTAGCACTAACAACAATAATTGCATTACGCCCTTTTGTCCGTGTGTCTTTGAGTGTTGTATAATAGTAAAACTTCCAGAAGAATGATAATTCCACACACCCACCCCCACCCCCACACTCACCTCTCTCACCTCCAAACTTTTATATTAATTTTTATTTTAATAAGAAATGAAAAATATAATTAAAAAAAAAATCGGCATCCAACTGGATAGTTTGACAATTGGGCTAAAGGGAGTTCAATCATTGGCCTAATTTTCTTTGGCTTAGGTCACAATTGTCAAAGGTTATGTCTAGGTAAGATTGAAGTTTGTTACAGGTGAGAATGAGTAGAACTGAATAGTGACTGTGACTTTTGAAAAATTCATTTGTGACGTACGGACAACCTTTCCCTCCGTACCTTAATTCAATATTCTAGCTAATAATTTTTTTTGTTTCTCACTTGGTCCATTTTGGACCCCGATTAATGTAGATTTACGTCGTATAAGTCTTATTAAAGAGCAAAACTATACCTATCGGAATATTTTCTGTTTTTAAAGCTCAAACTCGAGATATTTAAAAGTGGAAAGATCTTATTCATCCTATCATTACTCAGGATAAAATGCCACCTATCAAGATTTTTTCTACTCCCGGGGCTCAAATCCGAGACATCTAATTAACGGTGGAGAGATCTTATTCATCCTCACATTACTCGTGCGCAGTGCCGGAGCCACTCATTAGCAAGGGGAGTCAAATGACACCCCTTCGTCGGGAAATTATACCGCGTAAATAGGTTAAATATTTTATTTTTATGTATCTATACTATGTGTTGACTTCCCATAATTTTTTCTTATTTATATTTTGACTTCCTTTAGGAAAAATTCTTGCTTCGCCACTGCTCGGGCGTGGGGTGGTTAGCTATATGATTATTAGTACATAAAAAAGAAACGTGTTTGAAGTTTTTGGAAGGTTAGCATTCTTGAAGAATTGTCCTAATTTGGAAGAAGAGAATAAGGATATAGTACTAAAGTTATAAAGATTCATAAATCAACGGTCTTTAGGGGTTGTTAATTAGAAAGGAGTTATGAATTGGTAGCTGTGAAACGAAAATAAAGTGGCATCATACTGGAAAATATAGAAAGACCATATATATTCTTTGGTAGATGGAATAAATAATAATCCATATATTCCTAAACATTATCATTTCCTGTTACTTTTCGAGAGTAGTCAATATAACATACATGTTATAAAAATCTTGAACTATCATGTTTTCTTTGCTGAAATATTTAATTGACGAAATCTTTAAAGGTTATCACTGAAAGCTGGATAGTTATTCTTTAATTTCTATTTCAAAAATAGAAAAGAATTTCTGTTTTTCTTTTTTTTTCCTTCTTTTTGCTACTGCTGCTATTTTTATTTGTGTGTGTGTGTGTTTTAACTTTGTTTTTCCTTCCCCCGTTCCATTGGAAATTAGAGAGCTGCGATTTTTTAAGAAATTGTTGTCTATATTTTCTCGAAGGGAGGCTTGGAGCAATAATAAAATTATTTTCGTGTGACCTAGGGGTGGCAAACGGATGGGTCAGGTTGCATATGAGTAATTCAAAAACAGATAAATTATCTGATCCGACCCATATTTGAGACGAATAAAAACGGGTTATCCGACGGATAATATGGGTATCCATATTATCCATGACTTCTTGAATATGATCACTTACGGGAGAATTTATAGTCTCCCAAACTTGCGGAATACCCCAATTTGAGGTTTTACAAAGGTAAAAGTTAAACACATTAGCTATTCATTGGTTAATCATTCTCTAAGTGGATAATATGATTGTTATTCATATTCAACCCGTTTTTAAAAAGTTCATTATCCAACTCATTTTTTAATGAATAATTATTTTTTTTAACCATTTTGCCATCTTTACTGTGACCTATAAATTACGGTTCGAACGATAAAAATAATTACCAATGCTCACATTAGGATTATATACATCATATCTCTTAGGATGTAATCTTTTCCGAATCCTACGTAAATAAGAGATTATTTTATGCATTCGGCTGCCTGCTGTCCTCATTTTCTCATGTTTATACAGAGGAAGCATTTTTTAAATCGTGGCAGTACTTTGTCTAATTCAATGATATTGCAGACAGACAAATGGCTTCACAAATGTTGGGAGAAGTGTGACTGTTCACTTATCAATTATCACATCCTCATAATTAAAAGAGGATATAATATGTGGAGCCATTTGATACTAATATTTTCTCAATTTATGTATAACTTTTAAGTAAAGCTGGAGACAGATAATTAATTAGTCAGTTTGGACGGCACATATCTAATGGAACACGCTAATGTCAGACTCTCTTTAGCGGATATTTAAATTTTATGCGTTCAGCTTTTACAATTTTTAGCATTGAACAATTATATTTATAAAGTTATGGATTCGTATCTACTATTTTTGCAAGTTTAATAAAATTCTACGTATAAATTTTTACTCCGCGTCAAAAGTTATGCGTTCAATTGAATCCGTCGGTAATACATACGTTAGGTCTGCCACTGCTCCTATATTTTAATTATATATGTATTAATTAAACAAATCATTAGCAGCCTAATAATATTAAAGGGATAACGTAATCTTATCTTTGTTTGATATCTTCAAAGTTGGATTTTGATTTATTTACAAACATTGCACGCTTGAAAGTTGGAATAGGAAGCCCAGTAGATATATACATATATACACAGTGTATACCTCATATCAACTCCTTAATAATATTTGAGTTATATCCTTCATCAGAAAATTTTACTACAATTGGATATTTGCAATAGGGACTAATTTTTTTTAATGTTTGTAGTAAGCTCATATTACCAAGCAACATATATTAAAGTTGTTAGGATATAGTGCTACATCATAATTATTATGGAAATATATATATATATATATATATATAAAAGTTAACCCCACCCATGAATTGTGTAGGGTTTCTTAGCTTGCAATTCAATGCTGAAATACCTAATATATGGCCTATTTAGCAGTATGATAAATGTATTTTATAAAATAGCATAATTTCAATGAATTGGTGGTATTCCGTTGAAGAAACAAAGAATTGGTTAGCCTTGAATAAGAGGGATGGCCAACATCAATTAATAGGAGACCATATATAACTATCGAATCTTAGCTTGACCACATTATATTTTCCATCACATTATGCAAATCCATGGTGGAACAATAAGGTATCTCTTTCAATAGTTTCATTTCAATGTTACAACGTACGATGATTTAGTTTCATGACACTTTGTTTATACCGAAATGTTGAGTATGCGAACAAAATCTCCTATTGAAACTTCATAATAATAATAAAAATTGAGATCTTTTTATAAAATATTGTGTGAATCGAACTTGACTTAAAATAAATAATATCAAGTCAAATTAAGAGTATTGTTTGAGCTAATTTAGCCCAACAAAAGATACTTATAAAAGTGGATATTCTGTCACGGTAACTTAGCTAACGACGCGTGGCCTATTGAGGCCGAAGGCCCCTGCTGTGGCTCAGCATACAAACGACAGGCGCATGTATAGTGTGCTTTAATAGGGAATCTAAGGGATCGTTTGGTATATGGAATAAGGATAATATTTTTGAAATAAAATTTGAAATATCGGTCTCATATTTAGTTATATGCATTAATGGATCCCTGATAAATTATTTACAGTACTAGTTATGTATAAACTTTTAGATTAAAGTAAAATTACATTGACCTGAAATCAATTCTCTAATATGATAAGTCACTTTACCAAAGGTGTTGTTTGTATTGGATGAGGATGACCTGATTTTAAATAGTTGATAAGTTTGAAGTGGTGAAATTTTTTTTAAGTGCTGAAACTGATTTTTTAAATAAGTATTTATGTGTTTGGATAGATGTGCTGAAACTGATAATAAGCAATTGATGTGCTTGGTAGAAAAGTGTTGCTTACTTCAAAACTTTACAAATTATTACAAATTAAAAAATCTCTTAGTAAAGAAAATGATGAAAACAAATATGGAATGAAGAGAAAGTTAGAAAATTTATTTTGAGAAAAATAATTTTGTGAATTAAAAAATATTATTAAGGATAAACTAATAAAAGTTTTGGTCAAACTAAAAGTGTTTATAAGCTGAAAAATCATAAGTTGGTGGGGTGACCAACTTATGACGTATGAATAATTTTAGCTTATAAGCACTTTGAGTGTTTATCAAACACGTAGATAAGCCAAAAAATACTTACAAACCACCCGATTATAAACTTAGTTGAACACCCTCTTAGTCATATATTTGAATCACAAAATAAATAATTGCATGACGGTGGGGGGTTTTGTTTGTGAATTCACAAAAAGCAAAGCCGGCAGAGAGATAAGAGATTTGATGATGAAATTTGGGAATTGGTTGGGTCCGACATTGACAGAGAGATCTCGACCCAATGCCCACCTAGTTATATTTCAATTCAATTCAAGTTATATATATATGGCCCACAGGAAAAATGCTAATGTTGGGATGTTGGATCCCTTTGACATTAGCATAAAGAAGAAAAATTCTCATAAATAAAAAGAATTCTCAAATTGTTCTTCTCACCTCATGAGAAGGAAACACTCTTTTCGTTTTTTTGTTTAATTCTAAATAGAGAAGAAAGCTGTAGACCTTTTACATATAATTGTATCACTTGACTAATTATAGTTAATGTATATTTTTACCTTAATATAGGTACCATTTAACTATAGTTAGTTCATGTTTTTGATATCGCAACGCGGTTACAAATGTCTTTTTCTGTATTGTATGGGGTGAGTGCCACTTTTTTGAATACTAATGCTCAACTTTATTTGCTTGATTTAATGGATTTTTAGATTGTATTAAATTGTGTTCTTTTGTATGGCAACTACCTCATTAAATCTTTGACATCTCAGAAATTGTTCTTGATTGCTCCTGCGTAACATAGTCATGAAATACATAACATTTTGGCACATTGTTATCACGAAAATCCTTATCTTAATTCACGAATTAAACAAGAGAGAAATTAAGGATATGCATGCTAGAGGTACAAAACATCTTTCATTCACACATGTAATTTTCGTGAAAAAATGTATTACCTATGAAAATCACTTCATATTTCTTTTTCCTCTGCTACTATAAGACAATCAAACATTGGTTTTTTCTTCTTCTTTTCTCTGCAAACAAAAGTTACTCTACTTGACAGTTCAACATTGATTGATCAACTGCAGCAGGAAGAGGAGTTCAAAAGTCTTACAATTTCCAACTTGTGACAGTAACATGTGTAAATTTGTATCCTCCTTTTTTCTAGAACTAGAATTGCATATCTAACTAGGATCATTTACAAAATAAATTAAAAAAAGACAGCCTGGTGCACGAAGCATTCCGCATTCACACAGGTCCGGGAAGGGCTGATACGACTAGAAAATTTCCTGTCAACTTTTCTTAAATCAATTGAAAAAAATGAAATCAACTGCCTTAAATGTGTAATCTTTTAACCAACCTGTGATTCTCAAATACTAACGACGCCAGAGGATGAGGAAACTATGACTCCCTCAATATTTCTTCATATGTACTGTCCTGAAACAACCAAAGTTAAGAGAAAGCTGCTATTTTCCTATAGCATCTGCGTTGTTTCCTGGGGATCTAACAGTTGGCATATGAAATTTCTCAAACCGCGGTTCAGTTAAATCCACTGCTTCATCATCTTGCAAGCTCCAACTTCGGGAATTTGAGCTTTGGCGAAGTAGTTTCTCTACATATGCAGCAGGAATAACATGTTCTTTCTGATCGCTAGTTTCGCCGCAATTATTGAACTCACAATGTGGCGACAACAAGCCGTGTGCTGAACGATTCTCAGATGTGATCTGCTTTATCTCCTCAGCTTCAACAAAGCCAGGACTTTCTCCATAAGTACTCTTGCCATCATAACTAAACGAGCCCTATATAATGTATAAAGTGCGTTAGCAGATCTGTCAGTGTTATGCAATATCTATTACATATCAAAACATCTACTTATGGGATCTGCTTATTACTTCTGTATAAAGTTCTGTACGTTTGGATTAGATTACAACAAAAACACAATTTTAAAACCATGTAACAAGATGACAAAGACGAGGATAAGTAATGCTAAAAGAGCCAAGTAAAACAAGTATGATGAGAAGTAATGCTCAGAGAGTTAGCCCAAGCAAGAACTACTATGACAAAGGAAATCAGCTGCACCAAGAAAAGGAAATTTAGAATTGTGTCAAGTGCCACCTAAGTGGTTTCCAGGGCAAATAATATTCTAATTCCTAACTTTTCAGAAAAGACAATAATATCATAGCATTTTAAGATCATCTCTTTCAAAGATTTTCCAGTGTTTAGAAAGGTTAAATTCAGCTACAAGATGTCTATTTTAAATCAGACTGTATATGTAATTTGGCATATAACACCTAGTAATTTTACCCCTTTTAGAAGTTTATAATATGGGGTTACAAATAATTGGTAATGTTAATCTGTTTGTCAAATCAGCGGATGACAGCTATGCAAACTTAAATTGGCAAATGAAAATATGGTAGATTGGCAGCAGAAAACCAAAATAAGTTTATTCGGATACCTTAAACTCATCTCTTGAGAAGTGTTTCCTTTTAGATGTTTCTGGGGCAATAGTTGACAAAATTTGAACAACCTCACTCATCGTTGGCCGAGAATCTGGGTCCAATAGAAGACACTCCTTTGCCAAGTAAGCCATTACCTGCATCTCCTCTTCTTCAAATTCTCCTTCCAAATTTGGGTCTGGCAACTCTGAGACCACACGCCTACTGTCTAGCAGACGAGGGGTCGCCTATATTATAGATGAAAATTAGTATTCGTCATTATCTTTTTGCTATTATTTGGGGTTAAGCTTTGAGAGAGGACTAAGGTTTCCCATAACCTGAGGACATAATTCTATCCAACTCAATGCTACTCTTTCCAGAAAAGTAAGTAAAAATGCTAAGCGAAATGGAGGGAGGGGGAGAAACATTTTATTAACTTTTCATACCCATATCACGAGGCTCTCTTCTGCTTTATTAGGCGACTTATGTATTGGTTTTCGTCCAGTTATCAGTTCAAGGAGCACAACCCCAAAACTGAAAACATCTGACTTCAAAGAAGCTCTTCCAACAATTGCATATTCAGGTGCAAAATAGCCAAATGTACCCTGCATCCGAGCAGGAGAACTGGAACCGCTAGGAATACCATCATTTTGAAGGTGTTTTGCCATGCCAAGATCAGTAATCTGAACATGCATATCGCGGTAGTCAAAAACAAGGTGGGATATTACGTGATGAAAGTTACGGAAACGAAACGATTTGCAATTTGAAGTAGAATTTATTAAGTCCGGCTATACTAAAAAGACTGTACTCTAGAATCAGCATGCTAAAGGCAACCAGTAATAATGGCTAAAGAAAAATGCAATCAATTAAACTCAACTGCTGCATTAAAAAAGAATTGAAGCTAACTCCTCCGTATTTCCTTGGTAAGTGGAAACTGGGTCACAGGCTCACAGCTAGCCTTTTTCTGGCTTATTGATCAATGTAACAGATTTTCCCTTTTATTATTTTATTTGGACCTTGGTTTAAACTTACCTTTGCTCTATAGTTCTCATCCAATAGAACATTAGTGGATTTAACATCACGGTGTAAAATTCTTGGTGCAGCTGCTTCATGGAGATACTCCAAGCCACGTGCAGCTCCAAAAGCAACAGCGACCCGTGTACTCCAATCGAGGTGTCTCCCTGATGCTCCATCCAGACAATCTCTCAGATTGCCATTTGCCATGAACTCGAAAATAAGTAGCCTCTCCGCATGTTTCCCGTGGTGTTCAGAGCAGTATCCAAGCAATGGAACCATATGACAATGATGAAGTCTTGATATGAGTTCTATCTGGCAAATGAAAAGATTTTTATATAACTTTTTCATTCTGAAATCGCATGTGTTAAAAGGTTCTCAAAGTAGCATGTTTAACATTTCAATTGAATGATCCTTTGAGGTGTTACCTCCGTCAAGAAAGCAGAGTCAGTGTCCTGTCCTGCCTGAGTTTTTATTCGCTTAATTGCAACAGTTCTTCCATTTCTGAGATAACCACGGTACACATGGCTGCTTCCTCCCACCCCAATCAAATTGGAATCAGAGAACTTATTTGTTGCGCTCTCTAAGTCAGCATATGAAAATTGAATAATCGTCCCATAAAATACTCCAGATTTTCTTTTGAACAGAATAGATGCTTTGGGAACACAACCTACAGGATAAAGTTCAAAGAGAAATTAACCCAATTCTTGACATCAGGAAGCTCATATCACCTATCAAAAGCACTCCTAAATGTGTTAGAAAAGTGAATTCCTTGAAAATTAATCCTAAACACAAAGTGTAACATTATTAACATCTGCACATTCAACTCAAGGTCTTACTCAAATCATTTATGGAAAGCCAGGTTTACCTGTAACACAGTTGGAGGAACTAGTGTATCGTCCATGTTCTGCAATTGAAGCTCCTTGGCTTAGTATTAAGTTGGTAGTACTGTTGTAACTTGTTTCTTTGTCTGATGAAAATAGAGCTCGTTGGATAGAATATTTATCTTTTCTATAGACATAACACAACATCGAAGCAACAAAACCAAGCGTAAAGACGGTTGCACATAGCAAGAGCATGACCAAAATAACTTTGCTGGATATGCTCTTCTTAGGTGACTGCTTTTCAAGTTGAGTTCCTGTTCAGAAGCAAACACATAATTAATCAACTCTTTGGACCTTATAGCGGAGCTAAATTCAATTGACGGTTGTAAATAGATTCACAATCAAGGATAAAGAATCAGCAAAAACTAGTGTGTAGGAACTAGGACAAAAGCAGATAATTACGTTTGCAAGTTTCTAAAGCAAAAAACATTTTATTAAACAGTTTCAAAGATCAGTACAGGTAGAAAAATACCATAATGGCAATCACAGGCTGTAAAACAGCTGCTATAACTATTAGCAGCAGCCACTCTAGGTAGTTCATCAGCGGCACATATGCATATCCATCTGTTCTTGCTTGATTTGTCTGCAGAAATGAATAACACCAAATCATTGCACACTGGACTTTTCTATAATTGTATGATAGTGCATATGACAAGATCAACATGCAACAAGAAGAAGAGTTTTGTCAAGTTTCTAAAAGAAAAGCAATAAAACATACAGTTGAGGACTGCTCAATCCCAGAGGAAAGCTTATTCGTGAGAGCTTGTTCGAAACAATTTTTAAAACCAAATGCTCCTCATGTCTTTGGAACTGAATTCTTCTTATCTTACCAATGGAGTTCTATCGTGTTTTAGAAGCTATAGTTGGCAATTAGCTTTAGAAAAGAGAGCAATTTTCCAGCTTACAACCACAGAGCAAAGAGCAATGCATGTGCAAAAATCAGCAATAATGATTATATGAGCAGTATGCTTCCTATACTTTTCCAATCTTACAACAGTGTTGATAACATCCAGAAGCAATTAGCTCCATGTTAGTTCGTGAGGATGACATTACTATAAGTGAAAAATTACATGCTTTAAGTAGTATTAGCAGCAACCCAAACACTATAGCAACTGCCATACAGCAGCAAAAAGCTCACAAAAACAGGGGAAAGAAAAACATACCAAGAGTGCAATCACAGGATGATGAACAGTTTTCTGGAACAACAAAACTCTGGTTGGCGAGACAGCTGCAGGTCCATTTACTTGTTACTGATGCATTCCGTCCTTCTTCATCTGATAAAGAGATAGATGAAGTTTCAATATTCTGCATGTACATGTCAAAGGGAATTTATGTTGTCTCATTGCATGAAACACTCCAATAAAAAATGTAAACTATCATCATCTCTTGTTAACCAGAGCTAGAGAACTCCTTACTGTTTATACAGGTTGGACTCAGCTAGAAATGAATTAAATAGAACATCCAGAAAAGGAAAAGGTTGCTCTGATCTGCAGTCTCTGGACTCCCACGCAATCAAATGGAAAGAAGAGACAGCAATTTTTTTTTTTTGAGAATGGTAACATTTAGAGGAGACCGAAATACTCCCAACAAGAACACTCACCGCCAGCAATTTGCTGTATCCAAAGCAAGCAAATGAGGAAAGCAATTGCAGCTTCCTTTCCAAACCTCATTGCTTGTTGACAAATCTCTGAGCTAAAATGCCAAGAATGAAAGACAAAATAGAGGAAAAGGTTATAAAAATCCACAAACATATTAAATTCCAGAATAAGCACCATTGGAGTACTACAAACAAAGAAACAGTCAGTCTTAGTGAGACCGGAAACAGCATAAGTACAAGAAAGATGCATGCAATTAAATTACAGAAGTGGGTTTCTGGAACTAACTACTTTTGAATGGATAGAACTTCTATTCTTCAGAATTTTTATGTTAACATAAAGTTGAATAAAAAGATTACTTCAGTATGTGTACAACTTAAAGGTAGCAAATTATGTCTCTTTATGTATCCTTCAAACCAGTTGAGATGCTAAGACCGAAGCAAAGGAAATACATGATACAAATTAACATAAATCCTAGTTGACTTGTAGTCTTCGATGTTAGTTGTGCTACATATTCTTCAAAGTTCAAACCATCAATTCTTGAGATGTTTGATAGCATATTCACTAAGTGAACTTGAATTAGATCAACAAAAGTTTCTCAAAATAGTTTCATAAAAGCTTTTACTAACAATTAAATATTTCAAAATAATGAATAAAGAGATATCTTACCAAAGAGTAGTTCATTCAAGAAATCTTCATCTCAAGGACCACTCTGCAGGAAGGTGATGCCAAATCATTACATTGTATAACAATTACACAACATAATCCAACTAAGAACATTATAAGAGCACATCATGACACTATCCAAGGTCATCTACAAATAATTATTCTGGTACAAAGAGAAAAGACAGAGGGGAATTAGAAGATTTCATGACATCCACAAATTGTCCAGTGCAAGAAGAAAAGACAAAATGAACAACCTGGAAAACAATTTCAGATTTTCACTTTTAAAGTGTCTGGAAAAGGTTTTTCTATTTGTCTAACATGACAATTAAAATTATAATTATCATAAATAAGGGAGCAGGAAGAGAGTCATGGATAATTTGATAGATAGGACCAAATAGACGGTAGGCCAACAAATGTTAGTAGGTTTGAACTTCTCTAGGTGTACATTTTGAATGACTTCTGCAACATAAATATCACAAACAGTTGCGGTCAGTTTTCCTTTTTCGCTTTTCTTCAAAAATATGGAATCTTGATCAGGTCAATTGATAACCCCCTAATAGAAACTAGTAAATTATGATCAACGAAGCTGAATAGATAGTAAGCTTGAGAGAAAGTAATGCTCAACTAACAGATTTAAATGCAGTGTTCAAAGAACTTGCACGTGCCAACCATCTAACATTTTGACACTGCAGTTACATCAGCCTATTAAGATGACACTCAGTCCCTAACATTTGGCAGGAAAAATACAATCTTGTATGCATAAGCTAGAAGTATAAACCAAGACAATCCCAGTTAAGACAGCAATCAACATATATATCCTACCACGTTTCTTGAATTGTGCCCAGCAGAGAACTGAAACAAGGTAACATGCAGAGGCAGCCACGTGCTCTACTTGTTTCAGATGAGTCAATTTTGTGATCAAAGCAAAAATGTTAAACCTAGAAAGCAAGAAAGTCTTATCCTCACCACTTACTCATGATTAGCTGAAAACTGTAGCACAACCACAGAGTATCACAACTATGCTTGCTCACATATAAGGTAGACCCATCAAAGATTAAGAATAGAAAGGCCAAAAAAGATCATTTGACAGCAGACACCTAAAGACAAGGACATTTGGTTTTCTATATCTTACATCCACAAAACAACATTTCTAGAAAAAATTATATAAAGCTAAAGGTCCGTTAGATAGAAAAATACAAGTTATAAGGCTAAAACCAAACTCCATGAAAGCAACCCAATTTCAAATAAGAAAGAGACTTGTCAACAATCAAAGCAGTATAAATTACTAACCAGTATCAAATACTTTATTAATACAGTAACAAACTAATTATGGGGTGTATCTAATCAGTTTCACAAGCGGTTAACTTTATACATTTTAGACCCTTATGTATGCTACAAATAGTAAAGTCTTACCAAATCTTTGAAAAGTCCTACTATGGTACGTGTATGCCAACGGTTAGAATAGACTTTGCTTCCAAGACATATTTTGGGGTTTGATAGAAACTAAAAAGCTGTGTGGCCTTGGCCTGGCCTGGCCTGCATCATCAACTAGCAACAGAGTCCTTCGTATTACTCAGACTTTCTTGAGAGTGATGTTTCTTGAAAAAAGACGTGCACAAAACAATTTTTTTATTCAGGGGAGACCCACAAAATTAGTGTCGGTTGTCGGGTAAAGACTAAAGAGATATAGAAATTGGCAAAAGGTCCATGAAATCTATGATGCCTTTCTTGGTTAATTACCAATTTTTTGATTCTCATTAGAGGGAAATAACGAAAATTCAACTTAAAGGTTTGCGAAGATATTACCTTTCTGTATTTTCAAGTGATTTTGCTTGGCAAAAGTTGTGACAGTTTATGCTTCTCAGAGTCTAATGTGTTATAAAGCAAATAAGCAAAGGTATAATGTTTTGTATACAGGCTTAAATATGCAGAAATTTATATTTAAGTGATGAATTTACTCACAATAAAGTTAAATCCAAAATTAATTAGACCAAATTTTCATACTTGTTCAATTAATTTTAATTGAGAAGAAATGAGCATATAAATTCCAGGCAGCAATGTTATTCATTTTTCATTATAAGAAAATAAAGGAAATGTACAAAAACAGATACGTACAGAAAACTAGAAGTTGAGCAATTTGGTCAACAGAAACTCTTTAGTTGGATGTAATGATGGGAGAGGAGCCAGCTAGAGGTATGACACAACCGAATCATGAACTTTAGGGCAGATACACATTTAATACACCGCATCATTTTAATTCTATAGGTTGAGGATTCAAAGTTTTAATCACTTAACCTAATAGCTTATTTGAGTTCCGTGTTCATAGTTTAATATTTTTAGCAACTTAAATGGTTTTACACACTAAAAGTGGGGTTGGTGGAAATATTTTAAAAAATTGTAAAAATATTTATACTAAATTTGAAAGATGCTTGACACAATGATCTTGCTATTACTGACTTGAAATCCTGAATATAGCTCTTTAACATAAACGTGAATGTTGGCTCCATCAGTAATGAGGAACTGATTCTTTACTAAAAATATAAGGATTTTTCCTTTGAATCTCAAATGGTGAGAGTGATATCAAAATTCATAAGTCACGTCACAAGGCAAAGTAGCATTTAATTTGACATACCTTTTCGATAGGTCCACAAATGAACAACTTTAAATCCTCTATTTTCAAACACTCAATGAAAGAGAACTTATAACTAATTTAATATCCATGATTAATTCTAAACACTAATAATGCAACAAGCAAATATAGAAAACTGTCATTTTATTTTTCTATTTTTCTCATCCTTCTATTGTGTACCGACACAGTTCAGTTACTGGAGTCAAATCACTCGAAAAAGTCAAGTTCGTCGACATACCTATGAAGTCCTCCGGCGTAGGCGAAGGCGACGGCAACTCTGAACTATACTGAAACTACGCTAGTTAGTCGTACTAGTGGTGGTGGCGGCGGAAATCGGAGAAGCAGCCGGCAATGCCACGTGTCCAGTGGCTACGCTCCGAGAACTCAGCTGCCGGGAATGTCACGTGTAATCATCCGCCGTAATTCACCGGAGAATCTGCCGGAAAAAATGCGAATTGAAAGATTCCGACGCCGAGGTGAGAAAAAATTGGCAGTGCTACGGGGACTAGCAGAGTATTAGTAAAAGCTACAGCTCAACGCACTGCACTAAAAAAAGGTTCTATTTCATGTGCTCCCCTTCAGCTACTGCCACGTCAACAAGTGGGGCCCACTACTAGGATAAATAGAGAATAATGTTAGAAGATTTTTCACCTTTTATTTCGTTTTATAAGGGTAAGTGGGGCCCAGAGAGCCATGTGGAAAATTGGTCTTCCCGATGTGGCAGCGCCAAATTTGAACTGTTAACTGTGTTTTTGGCGCAATACTGGGCTATTAGCAGTTGCCACGTGGCTGCTTGGTGATTTTCTAGTTAATTATCAAATTAGCGTAAAAATTAGCATTCAGAAACAATATTTTAAAAAGCGTTTTTGTTACGAGCCCTTCGGCGAGGCGCATCAAAACACTCCGAGACGATGATGTGGGGTGAAAGTCTCAAGAAGCGTATGCCTAGCAATTAAGGGCGTATATCGGACGTTCTGAGGTGCGTTATTGTAGTAAGACGTAAGCTCCAGAGATTTTTTTAAAATTAAAACAAAATTTGTTGAATAAGTCCTTCATATAATACCCAAATTCTCAAAAGTCAACTTGTAATTACTAAAAAAATTTAAAAAGAAACTAAAATGTATCAAATTTAAAATTCAAGACATTTTTATTGATTAAAGCTCTAATTTATGGTCTTTTCTAATTCTTTATTTTGTTCGCTAGTCTGCTAATATTTCCCAAACAACGAATATTCAATTTTTTTACATATACAAAGAGAACTTCATTCTCCTTCATAGCAGCAAATTTAAATTTAAAATTGTAGGTTTGTCATCCTATTTGTTCTTCCATGTAGATAATTTTATTCTTTTCGACTCAAGTTACTTGTGCTTGTAAGTAGCGTATAATAAATTATTTTGACTAAATTTATGGGGATGAAGCACATATATATATGATAGCTTTCTTTAATTTTTATGAAATTTTATATATTTATAAATATTTACTGTAATTATATTATTGTATAAAATATTAAAAATTAAATACACATGGGATTTACGCCCCGTGCCTCGGGACTTACGCCTCGCTGAGGCATATGTAAACGTCTCGCTTTACGTTCACGTCTTTTAAAACACTGTTCATAAATTACTATTCTTAGAGACAATTAATTAGCAAAAAGGAACTCCTTAATCTAGGTGAGTTTTACCAAACACCATGTTATCTCGCTTTAGACGTAGCTTGATGAACAAATTGCAATACCATTAAAACCTTTCAATCCTATTTTCTAGTCTTCCTTTGACTCGATATCCATATTAGAGAAGACTTAGCTAGCGTTTGGTCATAGATTTCCAAATTTGTTTTGGATGAAGTTTGGTTTGAAGATGAAAATATGTTTGGACATACGTTTTCAAAATATTTTCCAAATTTATTTTGGAAAAATATGTGTATTATGAGGGATTTGGCCCAAAACCAGCTATTGAGCTGGTTTTGGAATTTTGCCAAAATATAGGCAAAATTTATGGCCAAACATGTGTTTGCCAAATAAAATCCAAGTTTATTTTGGCAAAATATATGGCCAAACGGGTCCTTAGGAATATGATTGTGATGACCCACAAGGTCATCCCTTGTAATTTTAGCTAAATCTGTGTTCCGAGGCCATGAAAGCCTCCTTTTATCTCACATCGATATGTGTGCGCAGCTCGGCGTGTAGCCGAAAATCCGTTAAGTGGAAAATTGATTAAATGATGATTTTACATTATATTTGAGTAAAGTTGACTTTGGTCAACATTTTTGGTAAACGGACCGGGACCCAGACTCGTGTTTGACGGTCCTGGAGGGTCCGTAGGAAAATATGGGACTTGGGCGTATGCCCGGAATCAAATTTCGAGGTCCCAAGTCTGACAAATGAATTTTTGAAGAAAATTATTTTCTGAAAAATATAAAGGTTTTTGAAAATGAGATTTGATGTGAAACCTGTGATGTTGGGCCCGTATTATGGTTCCGGAGCCCGGAACAGGTTCAATATGTTTTATATGTGTTATCTGTGAAATTTGGTAAGAAATGGACTTAGTTTGACGTGATTCGGATCTAAAATGGAAAATTTAGAAGTTTTGGAAGTTTAAAGGAATTTCATTGATTTTGAGGTTTAACTCGGTGTTTATGATGTTACTTCGGTGTTTTAATTACTTGAATAAGTCTGTAGGATGTTTTTGAAGTTGTGTGTATATTTAGTTTGGAGCCCCGAAGGCTCGGGTGTGTTTCAGATAGGTGTCAGGGTGTTTTGAACTTAAACTTTCTCGTGTTTTTGTTAGTTGCTGGTGTCTGGTGTGTTGCTTTATGCGATCACATAGGTATAGCTGCGATCGCATAGCTTTGTGAAGGGGGAGTAGTCAGGTACACTGTGCGATC